>LR539473.1:0-20903 GCA_900536315.3 Caenorhabditis becei
ACTGGATGACCGAGAATTTTGAACATTTAGAACAACTTTTCCCGCCAGTTTTGGTAGGATCGAGACAATATTGAGCAGGGACCACGTAGCTGTTTCGTGTACGAATAACGCCAAGTTGGAGGAATCCTGCTTTGATCCAATTCTTGAAGACCGGGGCCTTTATCTGATTGTACACAAAGCTTAAGATTTGAAGCAGGTTTGCTCTTTTTGAGATTATGTACGTCGGGTTGGTTCGTCGGATTTCCATTTGGATTTGGTGGAGAAAATTTTTGAACTGTCTATTGAACTGCAAGTCCAACGGTTGCAATTCCCCAGTCGTTCCAGGTGGGAAAACAACTGTCTTCAGCTTGCGTCTTCTGACGATCGGCAAATCCAGCATTCGGTTAAAACCCGGCCACGAATCCAGAAGCAGGAGACTACCATCGGCTACATTAGGAAGAAACAGTTTCTGGAGCCATTCGATCGCTAAACTGCTGTCCATTTTCCCACTCCTGGAGTTTGTAACATACAGCTCGGTGTACGGAGCAACGAGATTTTGAAAAGATTGCGGTGGTTTGGGCTCATGAAGTGTAACAAAGCATTTTTCTAAAACTTCTCCAGAGGCCGATATGCAAATATTAAGAGTGAAGCTATGGGTCAGGGAGTTATTCCTTTGAGCCATGCGCAACACTTTTTTCGTTCCAATCCGAGCGAGAGTCCTGTTGCGGGTCATTTCAAGCTCCACTCCCGTTTGGTCTACGTTCCAAATCTACAAAAAACCGATTATGTCCGTTATATGCACATAAAAAACGTACCCTATTCGCCGGGTACTTCATGATCAAACGTGGAACGATGGCGCACTTAAACATCGTTACGTCATTTGCGATCCTTGCTGACTGATCAACAGTCCGTTGTGATATGCGAGCATCGATATGGCGGCTCTTCATCTGACACTGGTTCTTGACTTTTTGCACCCAATGTCGCGACCCCTAGAAGTATTAGTTATGGAATTGAAAAAAATTGACTACAAACTCGAAAATTCTTCACGCCGAAAAATCTTGCTCTTTCGAGTCCAAGCCGTGCTATATCTCTCTCATGAATATCTTGCTGCTTAAATTCATCTGTGTATGTCACCGCTTCGCTCACACTCTCTTTTAGCTTTGCCACAGCTTCTTGACGATTTGTTAATCCTTTTTCCCTTCGATTTCTTATTCTGAAATATTGTATTACTTTACATACTCGAATGTCTACATAACCTTATTGCTTCTACGCGAGCAGCTTGCGGATCTTCCGAAAGGTTGAACCGTCTTGACAAAACTGAAATAGGGGTGGTTGGGTATTGCTTTACCAGAAGCTCCTCTCGTGCCGTTGACAAAAATTTCAGATGAGGACGCTTCGGCGTTTCGGGATCGTCTGAAATATCAAAAATGATTACACAAAATCAGTCGAACTTCATACATTCGGCAGAATGAGGCTCTTCGGGGTCGACAATACTAGCATAGGACGTTTCACTGTCATCCGTTCGGTCGGTTTTGTTTTGATTAATATGTTTCATTAGCAGATCTGAAATTGAACAAACTTTCAGGTTACATACTTTCTTAATTTACCTTTGCAACGAGTCAACACTTTCCGGTCGCTTCTTTCGTTTAGAACACGTAGCGTGTCTTCAATATGTTCAAGTATACTTCCTATGGAAGCATCACTAGATGAATTGAATGTTCCCCGTATCTCTTGCGATGTTGCAGAGTTGCGAGGGGTTGCGGATGCAAACTTTCCAGTTTTGTGACGAACAATTTTTCCTTCATCGAGTAAATATTTCAGTTGTTTTCTGCGAAAAAAACAGTCGCTGTCCTGGTAACTCTGAATTAATTATTCATGAGAAAACGATAGATTTGAAAAGTACCGATTCCTTATCGACCTCGTTTCTTCTCTCCTCCACGTTGTTTCCAATAGTACCACTTGAAACTGATTCATCTGTAGTTGGTTGAAAATATATTCCGCTCTGCAACAAAACGTGAAATGATGAACACTTGAAAATCTCACGTTGTCTTTTTCCTTTTCTATTGAATTGGTATCAAAAATCTCGGGAAGTTTTCTCCCAAACAATCCAGATTTTTCTCGATACACTTTTTCGCTGCAGGCGATTGATTTTTTCTTTTTTCCGTGATTCTGAAAACAGATGGTTAAACTAATTAGTAGTATCAGTAACTTTTACTTACGCCTGAGGAAACAACGTTTTTGCTTTTCACGTGATTAGAGAGACGGCCCGTTTCCGTTCGAATTGCTCTACCAATCTCACACTTCTTCTTTTTATGAGAATTCAGCTTCTGAAAAGTATTAGTGAGGGTTTACCTTTTGCAAATTTGGGAAAAAACCTACATGTTTACTGACATTCCATTTTTGTTGTTCTACTGATTGAGTTTTAATGTTATCATTTACTTCCATACAGCTACTTTCATCGTCCAAAATCAGATCTGAATGTCTTGTAGAATTGATTTCCATCAAAATGGGAATTATCTCTTTTTGCTCTACATAAAGCTTATCTTGTCTCAAAATGTTCTCCAATTCCTCGGAAAATCGATGACGATGCGTGTTAGTCTCGACTTCTGTCCGTGTTCTTGGAACTATCTTAGGCCAATCTCTTCCTCTGTGCTGGAGGACCAACTCCGCATTGAGCACCGTTTCTATCCCGCAGCCATTGATGTCTTGTTTCGGAATATCACTCGGTGAAGCATCGATGATATTAGCACGCTTGGCACCAGGAAACAAGTTCACAATTATCGATTCAGCTTCGATATCAGTTAGCATTGGCGTTTCACTGAATGCCGAATCCATCACTCGCACAGTTGGCCTTCCGGTGTTATCAAGCCAGATGTGAACCAGAACAAAATGTCTACGACTTTCTCGATGAATCGGCATCAGAAAACATTCAACTCCTTTTTCGAAAAATGAGACATTCTCATGGAAAATTTGATTAAATTTTATACTATCCCAATTCGTCTGCTCAAACAACATGGAGGTAAATAATGGGTGAAGCAGTGCCACAAAATCTTGAGGTGATTGTCGAGTATTGTATCTTCCAACCTGTAATGCAGTAAAGGAAAGTTTGTGGATGTGATTTCTTCATTCGAAGGCTTATTTGTGATTCTGCTAATCAAAGAGATCCAAGAACCGAAAAAAAAAAACTAACGCGACTATACAACAATCGGAAGACAGCTGCTACTGATATTTCTGCTTGTGACTTTGCAAGAATTTCCACATCATTGGCGTCTACTTCTAATAATCTCGAGAATTCGTTGTATTGAAGAGTGCGATCTATGTTGCTCAGACGAGGCCCATATCGAGACTGCAGAAAAAAACATTAGAACTATTTCAGCTTTCACAGTTATTCTGTAAAGTCCAGAAAATGTGTGATGAAAACTCACTGCTAAGGAAATATGTCCAAGATTTTCGTGCGCATCTTTTTGAAAGGTATGATGAATATGTTCCTGCTCAGCTTCTTTTCCAATACTTGTCCTGCTCAATTCTTCTACTTCTTCTTCATTCTCCTTCTCTCTACACTCCTCTGTGTCAGGCTTGTCAATCGTTTTTCCACGAAGGTTATATTTGGTACGGAATAAAGTGAAGCTGGTTTCTTTCACCTGGCGTCTCTTGATGAGATCTTTTTTAGTAGTTGATTTTCGTGCGCATCTTTTTGTAATGTCAGCCAATGGCTTTCGCACCATATTCAGGGGATGTAGGTTTTATACTTAGAAAGAAAACTTGAGTAGCCACCAAAGAAACCAAACAACAAGCCAAGGGTAGGTGGATGGGAGGACAAAAAGAGGAGGAGGTCACGAGAAGAGGACCAGGGAGACAGAACCAAGAGCTAAAAAAGGAGTCAGGTGGACGAGCAGGTGTAGGCTCAAATGTGACAACAGATGGTAGGGGGGGGGGCAACATCTAGCAAAACCGTAAACAGGATCAGGTTAGTGTGGAGTACCTGGATGCAGAAGAGATAGTCGGGAACACAAGGAGAACAACAGAAAGGGAAAGAAGAGAGGATCTTCAAAGTTGCAGGATACCCAAGCTCGCGACCATATCAGTGAATTCTTTCTCGGTGTTCATTGGAAGATTTCACATTTGATATAGGTGTCTTCTGAAATCCATCTTCTCCATGTATTCCGCTCAACCTCAAAGGAATAACTCCCTGACCCATAGCTTCACTCTTAATATTGGAAAAGTTGTTCTAAATGTTCAAAATTCTCGGTCATCCAGTGTGCCTACTGTGATATTTTATTTTGTGTTATGTGTGTTCTCACACATCTTCACTAGTGCTCACTGTTACCTTTTCATATCATTATTTCGAAAAACGATGAATAAAATGAGAAAAAAATTTTAAAACGACAGAAAAACAAAACTGGAAACCAGAATCGTCAAAATGTAACAAATGTGTCACTGATCCTTTAAAAGTAGTTAACTTTTCAGTTTATCACTTCTGCTTCTGTAAGTCTTATCATTTTCATAGAAGGTCCTGAAGTTGGGTGACCTACTTCGAGTGAAAACTCATAAAGTTTTAACTGAAGTATGTCTACATGTTCTGCGAATAAGTTACTTGTAACTACAACGTCACCTGTAAACAATTTCAGGTCCTAGAAAACATTTTCTAGGATGCTAGGACTCTTGTAGCTGAAAAACTCTTGTCACCAAAATTTTCAACATTTTTTTTGACCCCTTCAAAGTGGTTTCCCCCGGGGGTCCCAAGAGGAAAAGTTGCATAAAAAAGTGTGCTCTACAAGAAAAAAATTGTTAGAAAAAATTCTGTAGGTTGAATTTTGAGATAATGAAAAACTCGGTTTTTCACATTTCCATGAAAATTTTTTTATTTTTGTGATATCATTTCAGACTTATTTTTTATTGATAAAGAATTGAAATTGATAAATTTTGGCCTTTGCAGAATTTTGATAACTCAGTTTTTTCCTGAGATAAAATTTTTTTAAATTTTGGCTTTTTTTGAAAAATAAATTTTTCACCCCCTGAGAGTGGTTTCCCGCATGTAGTCATCTAGAACAAAAATGCTTGAAAAAATGTGCTGATTACGACAAAAATATAAAAAACATATGTTTCACCGTTGGATTTTGAGATATCAAAAACCCGTGTTTTAAACTTCATCATAAAAAATTTCCAATTTTTTATATTTTTTCACTCACTATTTTTTTAATGTAATATGATTAAAATGCGCACATTTTGGCCTTTACAGATTTGTGATAACTTATTTTCGTCTAGAGTTAGAAAATTATCAAGTTTTTAGCTATTTTTTCATCGATTTTTTTGACCTGTTCAAAGTGATTTCCCGTAAGGGTCCCAAGAAGCAAAATTGCATAAAAAAATGTGCTTCATGCAAAAAAATTTATTGCGGTACCATGTTCACGGTTAGTTTTCGAGATATTGATTTTAGACACCCCTAAACATTCGACTTTTTTACTAGTGAAAAAATTTTCAGATTTTTTTGTAACTAGTTTGTATTTTTAACGCAAAGTTGAGCACAATAGCTACATTTTCTTTTTTTGACTGTCTTTTTAAAATCATTTTGAACGGAGAAAACATTTTTCAAAGTTGGAGCACTTCCACTTTTTCAAAAAAACACGTTTTTGGGAAAATCTCGAAAATGTATAGAACGATCAGTCCAATACTTATGGGTTAATTACACCCCATGGGGGTCTATCATTTCCACTTGGACTCGTTCCTAACCGAGGATAACACTTCGGGTACTTTCCATGTGAGGCCTACAAACTTTGAGTGAAACGCGCCTGAGGTCAGGTGTCGGCTAAAAACACGTCGAACCCTCAATCCCATATAATCCATGATGTTCGCGAAGAACTTTCTCGAAACCCGGCAAAACAATGCCCGACTCTTACAGTTGTAGACTACAAAGCTGCTGTTCTTTGGGATCCACGAGAATATTGCATTAGAGCCCACTAGACACATGTTGGTTGTACGCGATGTTGTTTGATGATCATTAGTTGAAGAGCTGTGCTCCTAACGACTAGAGCGGTTTGGGAGTTTAGAGAAACTTGCAAAAAACTTACATCAATCGTCTCCGCCACACTGGTTCTTCCACTTTCGGCGAGAGTAGCTGTGGTTTCTGGATCCATGATGACTATTGAGATTTGGTTCGTTGGAAGCACAGAAGATTGCTCGAATCTGGAGAAAGACAGCACTGGAATTGGGGGACTTTCTCTAGAGTTATTTACTGAATTCCCAAACATTTTTTTGAAGAGTTTGTCAAACTCCCACTTATCATACACCATTCGCTCTGAAATCTCATGAGGAATCCAAATATATGATTGGTTCCTTATGAATTCTTCATTCCATCGCTTCCTTCACCCCCTGTTGAAGCTCCTCCTAGACCACTGCTGACGCAAATTTCGCAGCGTTGCGGGCGACGGTGTCATGCTCACACACACACTTCAATGCTGCTGCGTCTCTCGCTGCCCTCACGCTCTCCTATTTTCGAAAATACGAACCCTGTCCCATTTCTGCTCTTTTCTTCACTTCTCATGTTTCCTTTAACTCATAAAAATGAGAAATATAGGCTTATTTGTGTTTGGGAATGCAAAATCTGCAAGTTTTTTCGAAAAAAGTAAACAAATTCCGGCAGAATACTTCAAAAATCCAGTCAATCGATGAATGTTCTTTTTTTTCTCCTTTTTCCTTTCTTTTTCCCGTAGCCGCTAGGAAATAACAACTTCCTTCTCATTTTTCAAAATCTTTTTTTTCTTCTCCGTTTTTTTTGCCATGTGCCGTATTCAAACTCTGTTTTTCCAGAAACTTTCTTCACAAAACTTTTTAAAATGGCTGATGCCCCGGTCGCGGTGAACATTTTCCAGCTCGAGTCGTCGGACAAGATCCTTTTCGAGATCTCGGAAAAGGCGCTGATGCTGTCGACTACCCTTGGTAACCTCGTCGTTGATCTCCAAATGGCTGAGAGAGCACCGGAGGACCGGGATCCAATCCCATTGTCGAACATCAGTGGAAATATCTTGGCAATGGTTGTCCACTGGTGCGAGCACCACAAGGATGACAACCCGGTTGCCGGAACTCGTAAATATGGGAATGTGACCATCCCGGAATGGGATCAGGAGTTCTTCAAGATCGACAGTGAAAAGCTCTTCGAGCTGATCCGCGCGTCCGACTTCCTGCATATCAAGCAGCTGCTGGATTTGGGATGTATGGCTGTCGCCAATATGTCTATTGACAAATCCCCGGAAGAGCTTCGCCAGATCTACGAAATTCCGGACGACGACGCGGAGGAGCAACAAGAGCTCCAGGGACCCCTGGAGACCGAGGAACACGACGATCAAGCAGGGCCAAGCAACCGCTAAGCCGAACATCGTTTTCTCAAGGTAGATCTGAATATGTTGCTCTCAAACTGTTTTTCAACATCTTTTCTGTATCATAAACGTTTATTTTCAATCAGAGCACAAATCAATGAAGTTATTCACACTTAAATTGGAAAATTTGGCATTTTCGAATCGATCATTGAACACGATTTCCGGCTTCTCACATCAGTTGTTGGTGCCAGCATCCGCATCGGCAGCCTCTTTTGCAGCTTTCTCCGCCGCTGCATCCTCCTCGTCGGTCGGGTTGTCGAACATCATACGAAGTTCTTCCGGAGACTTCCCCTTGGCCATGTCGGCCACGGTCTTGCAGCCGAAGTTCAAGAGTGTCTTGATATCGAGGTAGTTGGCGGCACAGATCACTTCGAACAGCTCTTCGTTGTCGAGTTTCTTGAAGTACTCGACGTCCCACTCCGGGACTCTGATGTCTCGGGGCTGTTGAGCCTCCCTGTCATCGACAATAGCATCGTTCCTATGCTTTTCGCACCACTCTATGACCTTCTGAAGAGTCACTCCGTTGACTTTGGAGAGCGGGATTGCTCCTCTCTCCTCCGGCATCTTGGAGCTGTAATCCAGGGCTTCAACGAGATTCCCCAGGGTAACAGATTGGAGAAGTGCTTTCTCGGTCATTTCCAGAATGATCTCATCCGACGATTTGACTTTGAAAATGTTCTCCAAGACGTCAGCCATTTTAAAACACAGTTTTGTTGTAGATTTGAAGTTCTGGAAAGAAAACACTGAAATAAGGGTCACAAAAAAGCAAAAAACGGGAAAAAGGAGGGTAACTACCCGGGAAAGACACAACACGCACAAATGACGCAGACTGTTAGCTTTGCTGCTTGACCCGGTCGCACGCGACGCAACAGGTTGCGTTGCGTGTCACAGGTTGCGTTGCGTGCGAAAGAGAAAATCCTCGGCCATGGGGTTGAAGCATTGAAATGATGAATTCGTTGGGAACTGACATGTCAAGGTGTTTTAGTCGCGGTCTGACTTCGACTCGAGACCTAGTTCATTCGAAAGAGCATGGTCGATTTCCTATAGTGAACTGGGCTCACTTTTTCCCAAGAAGTCCTCATTTTCGAAAACGGAGCCTCCGAAGTCAAAAACAGTGCAAAAATCCAGTGCAAAATAGCACTGAGGCCCCCTTTTTCTCGGTAGGTCAATAAATGCACTGGAAAATTAGCACTATTTCGGACTTTGGAGGCTCCGTTCTCGAAAATAAGGACTTCTTGGGAAAAAGTGAGCCCAGTTCACTATAGGAAATCGACCATGCTCTTTCGAATGAACTAGGTCTCGAGTCGAAGTCAGACCGCGACTAAAACACCTTGACATGTGATAACATATTTAGATCCCTCGTAAAATTTGAAAGAGAATGGTGTATCATACATGATATTTTTACAGAATTTTCAGAAATGTTAGAAATTTTTGAAGGGTACTGTTGTGTGCGATTTCGTAAGGAAGGGTCAATCAATATATGAACCTCTCCAATACTGCCTCCTGGCCTAACCATCTTGCACGGAAATTTGCCTCTGTTCGCTCTACATACGTCATTGCAACGTCATCAAAGCTTGAAGTGGCAATCGAGTTCGAATATAATCTGAAGTTCACCTTGCTAGATTTTTATAGTATGATGATGGCCATTCCGGTATCGAAGAATCGTGAGTTCTGCACAAGAGACATTTTGGTTTTGGAAAATTGTAATCACTGCACATTATTGCTTATCCGGATGGCAGGCGAATGTTTTATTTTTTCAGGAGCAGTCACATCATTGTTTTTTCTGTAGACTCGTTTTGAGAGGAAACCCACGGGAGGCAACGTCAGCAGCTGTGTCACGACAGATGGTACGGTCCATTCCGGCACACGTCATCGTTCGGAGATACACAGCAGCATTCCAGAAACCCCCAGGAATTGTAGCGGCCAACTCACCACCACGGGCGTCGATCTAGTGGTAACGGACGTCACAATTGCCACGATTAGAAATTGTAAACTTACTCATCGTCAGGAGTGATAACGGAGCTCTGACGTTACGTTTACAACTTGCGCTACAATTTGGCAAATACTCGAACCCCGGGAAGCGTCGGAATGCATGATATCGTCGAGCACCCCGAAACGTGTGTGCGCTGTCGTCATCTCAGTACTTACGACCCCCGCCGAGCTGAAAAAGAGCCACAGGTAAGAAAAGATAGAAGCACACTGTAGTAGGCGGGCCGGTCGGGCCACGCACATATTCGATGCGAAAGAAAGAAACACACAGGACCAGATAAGACCATTCATTTGGGTCTTTCATCGGGCCCTTGTCTCCATACGAGTTGGTCTCGATCAGCGTCGACCTAGTCGAGCCTTTTCCCATTCTATTCTTTCCTCTCTTTCAATTATAAGTTCACATTATTCAACAAACAACTTTTGTTTTTTAGCATCTGTTCGGTAGCACTGTTGCCTGATGACAGGCGAGTTTCCTTACCAAGCAGATGAACCGACTATTCCTCTCATAATGCGAAATTATCAGAGCACCGCTCTAGAGGACGTCACCACCCTAATAGTGGACGAGACGGCTCAGCTTCCGGCTCACCAACTCCTGGCGGCTTTGTGCGCCCTGCCGAAGATGAAAAAGGTCGTCCTCATCGGCGATTTGCAGCAACAAGGACCATACACCCCCTATCCGCCACCAAACGAGCAAAGGAGCGGTCACCGACCACCGCAGGAACCACGTCGCCCTCACACGCGCAACTGATGGCATGTTCATCTTCGGCAACATCCATCAGTTGCGCAAGGTGGGGCTCTACAAGAACCTCATCAACGACTGGGCCGAGCAAGCTGGAGTGCTCATCTTCAACCAGTGGAAACGCGGAGCCGAGGAGAAGCAGCCACGCCCGTTCGAGCCGAAAATGCCAAGGAGCAACCGAATCCGCCGATGAAGACCTGCTCTGCGATCTCAAAACCCGGAAACGGGCCAAGGCCAAAGAGCGTGTTTTACACACGCTCCGTAACCTGACTTTAAACAATTTTGTCTTTTTTTTCTGTTTTTTTCTCTATTGTCCCCTTTTTCCATCTTTTTTTTTATTCTATGGCCAATAAAAACTGTTTGAGATTTTCAAGAGGATCAACTACAGATCAAAGTTCGCGACAATTGAGTGTAGAGGAATATGGAAAAATTAGAAGGGTTTAGAGGAAATTGAATACAATGAGAATACAAGGATTCAAAATAAGTAGAGAAGAGAAAGGGTTAGGATGAAAAAAGAAGCGAGTTGACTCATTTTTTTGAGTTGATTCATGATAATTTCATAAACAACAGGCATGGGAGAAATGATTGGGGACTAGAATATGTAGCTGTAAGTGGGTGGAAATGGGAGAGTTATGATAGGTTAAAAGGAAATAGAAAAAACGGAGAGAAATAGATGCTAAGACTGTACAGCTAAAAGGATGGGACAACGCGGGGAGATTGAAAAGAATAAAATGCCATTGAATAAAATGCCAAAAGAATAAAATGCAAGATTATGCTCATAACAAGCAAGATCGGCACAATTTCCTAGAATATGAGAGCTGAGAGAAAGGAAATACAGTAAAAAGGGCGTTCTGTGGAACTAATACTATGCAAATTTCAGGGAAGAATTGTTGGAATAGATTTGAGAGACAGTTGTTCAAAAGTATTTCAAATGACTGTGTTTAGGAAGTGAGCTGAACAGTACAATGGTAAGATTTTTGGAAACGAGCGAATTGAAAGAAATAAGAAGGAGAAAGAAGGAGAACCTCGACAATTTCAGGAGAGACGGTGTCGCCAATCGGTGAAAGTGACGGGATTCTGGAAAAAAACGTTTACTATTTTAATTTTTAAAAAGATTTGTGTGTTGACTATAAACTGACCAGCAATACTTTGCAATTAGGTCCTAAAATAGGCCCAACCCTCAACTTCGGGCTCCTCCTCGACAATGTCGTTGCTACCACGTGAAAATGCTTCTCGACATTCTTTTGAGCAGAACCAGTCACCATCAGGAGCCACCGTGATGCCAATGCTAGCAAAAGTGAACCATTTCTCATCACAGAGACGGTTGTCACATCCAATCATATTTTCCATTGAAGGATCATGATCCCATTCTCTCACAGATTGAGTGCCCATTCCTCCAGAAGTTCCAAAACCTTCCTCATTGACGTCGGACTCGGAAGTAACTTCCTCATCGAGTTGCTTGAGTCTGGGGTACCCAAATGGACGATTTCTCGCTATCTCAATAGGGTGTGTTGCTACACTTTCAGATTCATCATCATCAGTGTCCTCATCTGTCAGAGCCGGATTTTTCTTGTTCATGTATCCGAGTGGGCGTCCATCCATCTTGGATCCGGGTGGTTTTCCTCTCATTCTCAACCCATCAGCTAGACAAGTTCCAAAACCTTCGTCATTGGCGTCAGACTCGGAAGCAACTTCCTCGTCGTGTTGTTTGGGCTTGGGGTATCCAAATGGACGATTTCTTGTTACCTTCATTGGGTGTGTTGGCACACTTTCATAATCATCAGAGTCCTCATCTGATAGAGCCAAGTTCTTCTTGTTCTTGGATCCAAGTGAACAACCTCTCTTGACAATGCTCATCTCCGAGATCTGAAATAATGAAACTTTTAGTGAAACAAAAATCTTTTCAAAAGTAAGCACTATGGGACAATGTATACAACAAGGGTGAGAGAAGAATGAAATGAGTCCGGGAGGAAAATGAGGCGGGGGAGAAACGAGATGCTCCGAGTAAACTCATCAGGTGGCTTGAGCTCTGGACATGGAGAGAGATTTGCGGAAATCTCCAAATTAGTAGTATCCGTTCATTTCGCGCGCAGGAAAGGTGCGGTAATTATGGGATTGGGGGGAGGGAGTCAGAATCGGCGACGGTCACATATGGAATCATAAGGTTGAGCACACGACTTGCACTAATTAGCGGATTAAGTGGAAACCCGGTGTCATGGAGAACAACATGTTTTCGACTTTCGTAAAACAGGAGCTCGCTCATATGGAACGTATTATAGAATTATGAAATCCTTTTGGATTGAAGATTGGAATTGGTTTCACTAATGAAACAAAACAGGGATGCGGAGCATAACCATTGATGAAAGTTGTGATCGCTATGATTTATTTCAAAAACCATGGAATCTCATCGCTGAATTCCTGTTGAGACAGGTTACAAATTTGGTCAAGCTGGATGAAACTCTATTTGTCAATCCAAAAGGAATCAAGAACTCACGATGAGTCACTTGCAAAAGTGGATTTGTTGGAAAAAAAACTATAGGTTACCAAAAGATTAATTGTAAAACCCACGAGCAAATGGGATATGGTATCTGTTTCTTCGATTTCATGCAGTTGCAATGAAACAAATTGATTAATTATATTTTCATAAGATATAAAGAATGTCTCATTGTTGAACATCAGTGGAGACATCTTTGCGATGGTTGTCTGCTGGTGCAAGCACCACAAGGATGACGACCGGTCGCCGGCGACGGAATTTGTGAAGAAAAGAGTCCGGGAAAGGGAAGAGGCGAAGAGCAACGAGATGCTCAGATTGAACCCATCAGGTGCTTTGAGCTCTGGACATGGGTTGGGCTTTGTGGAGATATCGAATAAAGCAGTCTCTGCACATTTCCCTGGCAGGAAAGATTCAATAATTATGGGATTTGCACATACGTTTTGTGCTCTCGGGCTTTTTCTTGGGCTCCGCGAGCTGGTGAGTGAGAAAAGAACTCTCCATTTCATCAGCATCAAAATCAGCAAGTTGTTCCGATTCTAACCATATATATACATCCATACTTTGGAAAAAACCCAAATTTCCGTTCTGTGCTCTTGGGCTCGGGCTCGGGCTCCGCGAGCCGGTAAGCAAAAAACTGTTTTCCATTCCATCAGCATCGAAATCAACTGATTTTTCCAATTCTAACCATATATATACATCCACACTTTTCATTCGTTGATTTCAGCTGATCTTCCACCTCGCCCACTGATCGCCGCTGATCTTTCCACCTCCTACTTCCGTCACCAATGAATCCTGAAATTTTTGAAATTATTTTTCCCGGATTCCCCAGATTTTTCCGATTCCAACCATATATATACATCTATACTTTTGAGAGAACCCATTTTCCACATTCAAAGGCGCATGACTTTTTCCAGCTGATGGGTCTTGCCACGATTCCAGAAAGTTCTGAAGTTTCCAGATTTTTCAGAGCCAAAGCCTAATTAGGGCAGAAGTCCTCATTCTTTTCATTTTCTATTTTTGCTCTGCTTCCACCTTTTTGCCCACTTTAAAATTCACGCGCATACTATTTTTCACGCTGAACACGCTGGTAATAACCGTTTTTCCGTATCTTTAAAGTTTCGAGCTGAAATTCCACTTTTTCGAAAAAAAATCCTAAAAAGGCCTAAAAATTTCAATATTTTCATTTTCAACGGTTGAAAGTTCCTGTAAGTTACCAGATTTATGTTTTCATAGACTCCGAACATTTTAAAATTGGCCCTAGACCCGTAGGAGGCCTCACCGCAAAAATTCAAATCGGTTTGGGCCGAAATTTGAAAAAAAAATCTAAAATTCTTCAATTTTTATGGTTTTTTAGACTTTTTTCGATTTCTATTGATTATAATTTTTGCTTGCTCTGTCCGTGAAGTGTTCGAAATCTCTTTTCCAGATGGCCTCTATCATCCCCACACTGTCTATCTCCGACCTGGCGTGTGCCGTCGCCAACGTCCAATCGTGGAAGGCGTTCCGCGATGAAGTTCTTTGGGTAAGCGTTCAACTTTTCACATCCAAATTCAAAAAATATAATTTCAGATCCTGGACAACCCTCGGGCCGACAACCTGCTCAACGAGATCTTGGATGGTTACAGCGCCCTGGACCAGTTCATGTTGGTAGATCGTACGCCGGTGAGTCATTTCAGCAAAGAGAGTCTCAATTCAAATGATGAATTTACAGGAATCTCTTCGTGCACTGGCCGACCTCCAAGCCGAGATCGACCGCAAGGAGAAGCAGCTCCTCGAGATGATTGTTGACTAGTTCTAGCTTTTTTGTTGTTCTTTTAGTTTTATTCACTGAATAAAACTGTTGCTTTTTTCACCAAATGTGTATTGTTTACTCCCAACAAATTAGAACTTTCATCCGAATCACACTCCGACATCTTCCACTAGACACTTTCCAATTGAACTTTGAAAGTAATGGGACAATCAACTGAATGTTTTCATTAGGAAAGTGATAAAATGATAAATGGTTCACCCTCAGACAAACTTTTCGGACTCTTCCAGTCTTCGTGCTGCACACGCCCTGTGAGAGAGCTGTACTTGTGTGAATATGTCCATGTTTTCAAAGGAAGCTCAACCCGACATGAGCTTACAGGTTTAGTCATATAATGAACGCCAAATTTTGAGAAATCTCTAATTGCGCACTTGGTGATACAGATTTGCAAGCTGCACAACTGTGCAGAGGCTTGCACACTTCGAAACGGCGATTTTCATCAACAATAATAGACCGAATTTCAAAATTACAATTTATTAGAGAGAAAGAATTTCAGATAAGCATTTGAAGACAGAATTTTGGAAACATACACAATTTGCAACATTGAATACAGTTTCTAAATGTTCTTGCTCCTGCAGTTCTTTGCTCCACACTCACAAATCATGACGTTAGTGTCCCATTTGTAGTCGATGGTTATTTCTTCCCCTTTCTCGATGTTCCTCACAGTTTCCACAAAGAGACGGAGTTCAGCTCTTCCGTTCGCATCAATCACTGTTCTCAAGAAGGCGTTGGCATTCGGAGAGCAAGAGTGATTGAAATAACGGGAGATGTTGCCTCTAGCCGCTCCGTCGACATAATAAGTGGGACTGATCTCCATGAAGTACCGAGGGGCCTGAAATAAATGATACATTGGTTTTGGTTGTTTTGAAAAAGTTTCCCCTACCTCCTTATCCTTCGAATCCGCAATGACCTTCTCTCTCGCAATGAATTCATTCTTGTTTATTCCCTCGCCAGCATACTCGCCCAAGAATACTCCTTTTTCAATTCTCTCAGTTGCCATGACACCATAACCTCTGGTTTTGAACTTGGCAAGAACCATTCCGGAGAAAACTTGTTTCTTAGCCAAGCGTCGGTTTTCACATTTTCCTTTTTTGGCCAATCGGCAATCTTCAGGGCAATCATAAAAGTGGTTACTGTAATCCAGACAGTTTTTATATCTTTTAGAGTTGACTCTTGGCCAATTTCCCGCTGCTGGAACACTGGTCTGAAAAAGTGGAGAATACAATTTTTTGAGACAGTGATCACACTTACTTGAATTTCTTCGTTCACTCTCTTGTACATTGGTCCAAACAGCTTTTTCTTTCCCATAGCTTCCAGTTCCTTTCTCCACTTGTTGTATTGTCTTGTCCTCAGTTTCTGCATGTAAACTGGCTTCATCATAACAATTTCCGAAAGTGAAACAAACTCCAATACATCAGCCTTCTTGACATTCAGTCTGACCTCACCAAAGCGGGATGAACCTTCGACAATTCCAAGAAGCCACCTGCAAATAACAGAAAATGAACAAAACGTACAAGAAATAAAAACTTACAAGTTCTTTTTGTTGAAAATTACCAGAGATCCTATACGAATCGTGGCTTCCGAAATGCAGAAATCACATGATTCCTCATCTGGCGAGATTGGAACCGCATCTTTTGAGACCACTTCTCTGCACTGTGGATGGAAAGATCGGGGGCACTTATTGCAGTTTCTCAAGTTGTCCACGTTCTTACACTTCTCACAGCATTCCAGGTGCTTCTTGACAACAATTTCCTCTTCGACATGATCCGGGCAAATCATCATGTCGATGACTTCCTCTCCGTTTTCCGTTTCCAATCTCATGACCTTCATTTCAGCTCCAGCTGGGAAGCACTCTTCGTGAAATCCGCGATGGCACTTCAGACATTGGATGATCTTTCCGTGATATGCTCTCTGCTTCATGCATTCTCGGTCACAGGCAGAGCAAACGTGAAGCGGACAGAGAATCTTGTTTTGACACTGTTGTTGAGCAGCATAGTTGATGGTGATTCCCTCTGCATTGTACTTCTGAGAGAAAATGAAATGATTACACAAAAGAGCACAAAAAAGGTATCCTAATATTCAACCAACCCAAGCGGAAATGCATACGCCAAAAGAGCTGGTTCCCAGTTTCCTACAACTTATCGTTTCCCCTTTTTTCACTTACCTGGGCGCAACAGACATGCATCTTGATAGTGCAATCAGTAGATCCGCAGTTTCCGTGACAGTTAATGAGAATTCCTTTTCGACCAGCTTTCTGATGGCAATTGAAACATTTGTCGGAATTTGTTTGCTTTACAGCTGTGTTGAATTGGCCGAATTCCAGGTTCTCGCGCGGTCTCCGGGACGTAAACTCTGAAAGAAATGGTTGTGTTGACTGGCACTTTTTTCGAAATCTCACCAGTTGAGAAGTTGTTGGTGACTTTACGTCTTTTCAGGAGAGCTGTCAGTTCCATTTCCTGTTCCGGAGTAATCACTTGTGGAGTATGCACTTCGGTTTCCTCGATTCCTTGTTCAGCGAGCTGCTTTTGAACAAATTTCTTGACTTGGGCAGACTTTCCCGACGAGCAAGGTTTTTTGCTGATTCCCCTTGGTTTCCTGGTCCGTATTTTTTCGACGGCTCGCACTCGGCTGAAAACAAATCAGTTAATTATTGAATCTTTGAGCCAAAGTTTTTTATCTTATTCTGAAACTAAACTTACTCAACGGGTAGACTACGTCTAATCGCATTGGATGAAGATGCTGGTGCCATTTCAGGTTGAGAAATGGAGCAAGATGGACGAGTAGGACGACTCGGATGGAAACGACTAACTCAGGACGAGTCTGGGCAGTTCTTCTGGTTCCTGTTAGTTTGGATCCCAAATGGGCGGGCAATCTGGAACACGAGAGAGGAGAGGGCGCTGGAGCAGGTGAGCAAGAGTATACTGTTTCTCATTAGGGGGGACAATGAGAAGCAGTAAAAAGTGTATCATGCAGCTGACCAGTTGCAAATACTGGATACTCCACTAGAAAGATGTTTTTGGAGAGAACGGTGTAGCTTTATACACTCTCATCACGTTGAGCGGAAGCTTATTTATGTGCCTTCAGTTCGCAAGTTCGGAGAAATGTGAATTCATCATGTTTTCCTGTTGTTCACACACCAATTACCTGCCAAATACTAGATGCGAGTGTTACCAGTCGTATCATTCAAATATAACTTGAAATAAAGTTGATTATCTGCCACACACTTTACTGTACAATTCACTGATTTCTAGTTCAGAAGGCTGTTCACTATGAAATTTTCAACATTTTTAATTTTATCTTCAACTTTTTCTGTTCCACTAGTACCAGAAGATCAATCCGCCGCCATTTCTCTTCCGGTAAAGCTTGTCTAGATGAATTACAATAGTAACAAGTCTGAAAACACTAGATTTTCTGCAAAGTTTGGCCAAGGACGAATCTCTAGTTTGGTTTTTGTAACTTGTGGCAGTTCACTTCATTCTTTCCCGGTTTTCTCTCCAACATTTTGTCACAAAGAATAGGATCCAAGACATTTGACAAACTTACCAATCCCGCGTCTCCTGTTCCTGCCTGATAAGAAATTTCCAAAAAAGAGAAGCAGACACACTTGCGTTTTATCACTTTCCCGTGGTTTACCGCAGAGTAAGTCTGTGAATCGAGAGACGAAAACATTGAAAACACGTTCGGTTTCCAATGCTCTCTCTTTTGTGTAGTGCGGCGCCGGCCACCAACTCTCTCCTTTCGACGCTTCATTTTTACCTTCAAACACACTTTGAGTCGTATCCCGGTTTTTTGCTTTTTTTTTGTCAATTTTTCTCTTTTTTCACCTGAAGCATTTGTTTTTTTTTTCACAAATTCAGTTTTTCAGGTGCTTGTAATGTATCGGTGGCCTCATTCTTGTCATCGTGTCTTCAGAAGAAGACTACTGCTACCTATTTTACTGAAATTCGAGATTTTTTGAAAATGCAAAATTTGGTGGGTTTGAATTAAAAGAAAGTAAGTTTTTCCATTCTTAGAAAACCCGTGTCAAATTGTCAATTTTCAGAAGAATTTCTCAACCAATATCAGGAATATCACCGTCCGTACTAAAATGTACAATCTGACCCGGAGGAATTAGAGAAGGTATGCCCATTTCATCTGGCGCTCTAATTTTTTGAGATTTTGAAGGTTAACTGTAGTGGAATTATTACGGGTGATTTAAGAGAAAAGGAAAAAAAATGGTGGAATAATTCCGTGAGTGATCCTTTGATCATTAGTGAACACAATTATTTTTTTTCAGAAAATTCTTACAAGGGAAGTGGTTAGGGTCACAGGGATAGATTTGGCTGAAAATTGGCACAGCGGTAGCCTGCCTGAAATGCTCCAAAAACTGTAGAGGCCTCCTAGCGAATCGAAAAAGGTACGTACGGAAAGCTGAAGTCACGAGGATCACGAATATGTCATCAGATTGTGGTTATCTTGCAGTTTGCGCCGAGACCTGTGATTAAGGTCTGAAACATGAAGCCACGGGCTCAAAACCCAATTTGGAACACCGCGCGCATGTCTACGCACCCGTTATCTGCTGATCGGCAAGTGAAAGGTGGTCGAGTGGGTAGCAGCGTTGGGTAGTAAACGGAGGGTGTGGGCTCGGTTCCTCTCCCTCGTAAACTTTTTTTGACTGTGCCAATTTTTATCTAAATCTATCCCTGTGACCCTAACCACTCCCCTTGTCAGGTGAAAACGGATGAAGTCCTTGCCACCGTCGACGGATTGGTATGGCCTAATCAAAAAAGGATTTAAAAATTTTTAATTGATCAAAAATAAATATTTATAAAATAACATCTTTCCAAAGTACTTCTCATGGTTTCCCATCATTTCAATTTCTTACCACTAGAACTCAACTGTTCTGTTTGTCACCAGTCATCAAAATTGTGAGAGTTGTTCACAAACTGACAACTTTCCAGTTTTGATGACAAGTGTCGAAATGGAACAAGATAATGTCAATATTGAAATTAGTTGGACATGTATGTCAAATGTCTTATGTCAACTTTACATGCTGCCACATTGCTGAAAAGTCTCTGTCCGGCTATGGTGGCATCTATCAAGCGTGGAATAGTGAAAATCGTGGAAAACGCATCATTTCTTTAATCTTCATCTATAAATTCGTATTCTGATGGGAAAAACCTTACTCTGTTAAAAACAACAAAAATGCACATCAATAAACTCATATCATATCTCATCAGAAGAATCTCATAATGAATTCACAACAAGTTATGATCAATAAATTAGATGGTCAGCAAAACGCGAGTGTAGATTGAATGGTTGGTTAGAGTTTTAAGAAGATGAATTGGATCCAACGCCTTTTCCGTGTTCAATTGATGGGAATTCCGTAGTGACCATGGATCCGGGTTGCACATCGTCGTCGATCTTTGCTCGCTTTCTGCTGATTCCCGGCGGCAAAGATGACCACGCAGGAGCGACGTGACCTGAAAAATTTCCTTTTAGAACAAAACTTTCAAATTTCAGAGGGGGAAAACTAACCAGCCGGAGTAAGTCCTGAAGTGTTGACAGTCAGGTGCGCGGTTGCTGACACGGTTTTTTGTCCAGATTCCGTTGGACTTTTGATGATACCCGTGGGTTCGAACTTGCAGTCAGCGGAATGAGCAGCTGAAAAATAATCATTTATGTATAGAGCACAACATTTTCTTATGGCAGTTTTGCTTTTTTCAAAAGGTTTTGTGGCTACATAAAAAACACAATGTTTGCACTCATGTTTCTTCATTTTTTGATAAGATTTTATTGACAACTAACCAATGGTTTTGGGAACATGGTCGTTGGTTTCTCCCGCAGTTTGACCTCCATCTCGGCGGATCCATAAACCTTCGTATCCCGTCGCTTCGTACAAGTGTCCGTAGAATCGTTTGATGCAGATTAGGCCTGGAATTGAGTAAGTTCTCGAAGAGAAGTCAACATTTTCCGGTGGTTTTGAAATGGTTCAAGTACTGAATTGGAATGGTTCAGAGGATTGGTTGAAAAAAAGAGAATGACGAGTTTGTTGGGTGATTTGTGATGTTTTACAAAAAATGTGTGACAAAACTATGTACACTCTTTTCTGCCAAGAAATTGAAAACGTTTCTCCCTGGTATGTGTTAATGTGGTAGTCTCACGTTCCATGAGAATTCTGCGACAAACATGCTTTCCACAATTGTTTTCCTTTTTTTCTCAAGACTACCTGAGACCACTAACCTCTAGGTCCAAGTTCCGCATCCAATAGCGAGTAGATATTGGGGCTCTTCTCGTCAAAAGAGGGATTTAGGAAATTTAAAGGGATTTAGGGAATTTTTAGGGATTCAAAGAATTTTCAGGGATTTAGAGTAAAAAAAGGGATTTAAAAATACCCAATTTTGGGAGACAAAAAAAGGGATTTTACTGGAAAAAAAGGAATTTAGTTGTGAAAAAAAGGGATTCAGACATCAAAAAAAGGGATTTAGAAATTAAAAAAAGGGATTTAGGGGTCAAAAAAAGGGATTTAGAAGTTACGAAAAA
>LR539483.1:0-43649 GCA_900536315.3 Caenorhabditis becei
TTATTCCACTGCTTTGTCAACCTGAAAAATAGACAACTTTAATCGAATTCCTGCAAGTTTGTAGGTAGTTCTGGGAAATCACAGAGCGAGCACATTGACTCAATGAACTCGGAAATGAAAAAGAAAAAAGACGGGAGACTGAAAATGAAAAAATTAGGTTATGAGAACAAAGTATGTTTTTGCAGAGAAGGGATCAACTGAAGTTGATTTTTGAAAAATTTCGTAGAAAATAAGGGTTGTTTTTCAATGAAGGATGGGCTAATAATGAAAACAAAGATCTGATTTTAATAAACAGGTATTCAGAAAACGTTGGGGGGATTCTGAAGCGGAATTCGTCGATTTCCAGGTGAATTGTAGTGCTAGAAAGAGCGGGAACTTCTTCTCTGGAAAACGACGGGTCTCACAGCGAAAAGTGAGCTGCGCCTTTAAAAATGCTACGGTAACCACCCACGACCTTTATTCGCATTTACCTTGCGAGACCATTACGCACATCCCGAGGTTAGAATACGGGTTTTAAGCTAAAAATGTAAAAAGTATTGAACCTCTAAGATAGCAAAATGAAATTTCTCGAATTCTGTTATGAAGTGCTTGAAACAGTCATTACTCCCTATCTTCTGACAACTTATCCAGTTTCAAAATCTTAATGAATATGTAGATTTTCCTTTATTTCGATAACCTTTGGACCCGATCGCTGCTCTATCTTTGTTATCTCTGTCATTTTTTTAGACCTCTGACCCAATTTAGCTATGTGATTTGTTGTTCACATCCTTATCACTAGCACAATTGTCTACATATCAGAGTTCATTCAATAAGTGTAAAAACGAGTATTATAAATGAGATTAGATTTATTATTACAATTATCATTAACATTATCAGAACAATCATTATCAGAGAACCAATACAGAAGTAAAGTCAATTATCATTGTTGCCTTCCAAAACCGCATATTCTTCATTCAGGAATTTGAGTCCTTCAACTTTACCCTTTCCGAAGAAGCAGATATGAGAGCCATCGGGCACAATGATCAGGTAATCTTCCGAGTTGTTCTTCTTCATCACGTAGTCATTCCCAACAGACGTCAATCCGTAGGCGTCCTCGAGGTGATTCAGGAAGTCTTTGATGTTGCAGCTGACGTCTTGGAGCAGAAAATCGAACGAGTTAGTGTCATTTTTGTAGAGTAGAGCGTTGAGAAGGTCCTTCAGGTCATCCAGGGTCGCTTCGGTGTTGAGAATCTTCGTGACTGTTCCAATTCTTCTCTTCAGCAGGCATCCAAGTCGTCCATTCTTCACAGCAAGACGATCAGCATTTCGGAACTGCTCCGTTTGAACAACCTCTTCCATCGAATTGTCCGAAGTCGCTTCCAGTTTGATCCATCCTAGAGTTGTTGGCTTGATAGAAGTAAGCATCTGGAGCATTTCGTCTTGATCCATTGGCCATCCGATGTTGATTCCTTTGATGATTTGGGGAAGTCGAGCCACTGTTCGGTGGAAAGTGTCCAGAAAGGTCTTCTTGTCCCTGGCGAAGGTCTTCATTGACTGGCGAGTGATCCGGTCGTTGGAGGAGAGGTCCAGCTGGTCGATGGAAGAATCCGGGTGTTTGAAGATGACCGCGAGATCCCTGAGAACTTGCTCCACTGGGTCAAATTTTCCTCCAACTTGTCTCCAATTGAAGCTCTTCTGACGGTTATACAGGTTCCTGGCCTGACGGTATTCGATAAGGAAGGTCTTCTTCTCTTGGGGGTAGGTCAGCTTCAGCGCCACCTGGCATTTCTCGAAAGTGACGGAAATCGTGGTGAAGTGGTATGCGGATCGATCAGCAAAGTGTCGGAGATCCTTGGAGACGTTACGAACGATTAGTCTGAAAGAAAAGGAAATGAGAAAGGAAAAAAGAGAAGAACAACTAACCTTGTAAGTGGATCGGTAGCTCCAACAATTCGTTGCTTGATATGCCATGGCATATCGGAAAGACAGGCTCTTGGGGCAGACATGATTAGCAATAAGATGAGAGAGGAGAAAATAGCAACCAGTAGGGTTGAACGACGATGAGTCGAATGAAGGATCCAGTCGTGAGGTGGGTGGGTCTAGGAAAGGGGCGGATCGATGGAGAAGGGGGTGACAATGTGAAGATGGGGCGGACACCTGACAATGGAGTGGATATGTTACAATGTCATCATTTCCCGGAAGCATCTTCCCCTCCAGCCATATCCAGATCCTTATCGTCGTTCCCACGATCAAATGATCTTCACCTCATTGTCATCATTCCCGGAGGGACCGTGAAGATTTTTATGAGCAGGTAAATGAGCAGGTAAACTAAGATATTGATGACAAAACAACTGATAAGAGCTGATAACATCAAAGTTGAGCTCTTGAAAGTTTCGGTGTGACAGTAACAGTTGAAACTTTGCGCTTCTCCGATTTATGATGGAACATGTACATGACAAGTCTGAATCTTCAATTTCTAATTTCATATCCACCATGACCTTCGTGTTCCCAGTCACCTCTGCCACCTCCTCGAAGCAGTTCCGTGTCTCTTCCGGACCTCCCCCGGCCAAGAAGATGAAGATGACCAACTCGCCGAGATTCGAGTTCAACGAATCGCCCGTCCGTACCTTCTTTCCCCTCCACAAGCCCACCCCATCTGCCCTCTCCAAGCCGGACTACAAACACACCAAGAACGCCATGAAGAACATGTCCCCCTCGGATCTTCTCCGATTCGTCCACACCAATCCGGACTACGCCATGACTGCTGAACGCATCTTCAAGAAGATCTGCCTCAACCAGATGACCAACCTCGACCCAGCTCTCGCCGCTTCTACCTGGCGACAGACATACATGAACCTCTCGGAGAAAATGGAACACTGATAACTTCTTCTTCTAATAACTTGATCCTTTTCTAATCA
Source organism: Caenorhabditis becei (assembly GCA_900536315.3). Taxonomy (NCBI): domain Eukaryota; kingdom Metazoa; phylum Nematoda; class Chromadorea; order Rhabditida; family Rhabditidae; genus Caenorhabditis; species Caenorhabditis becei. Next base: position 2,898 of record LR539483.1, read on the forward strand.
CCTAATCAATAATCAATCAATAAATCTTAAATTCTTCTTTTTTGTAACCTATTATTTTCATCGCTCTTTCCCGCTTCTATTATCGCTGAATCTCCAAAACTGTAGTTTGCATTCGAAATTTAAAATTCCCGCGCACGATATCTCGCAGCGAAAGCTACAGTAAGACGTGCATTTTTCAGTTTTTTCTGGGGAATTTTGAGTTTTTCCCACTGTTTTGAATGTATTTTTGCAGAATAGGAAATTGATCATTTTTCAGGAAAATATCTTTCACGTATACGTCCAAAAATGGCCCTGAAAACTGTGGCTGAGTGGTCTAGTGGTATGATTCTCGCTTAGGGTGCGAGAGGTCCCGGGATCGATCCCCGGCTCAGCCCATATTGATTTTTGCGAGAATGAGGTGATTTTTGACTGCAAAATGAGCAATTTTGAACCAGAACTCCAAAATTTGTTTGATTTCTGACAAAGTTGGAGTTTTTTCTGAGATTTAGAATTCCCATCTCATCTGAATCCTCACCAAATCTTTTCAAGTTTTCTAACCTTTTTCTAGGGCCCTGTTGCCTACAAAATATCAAGAGATGGGCTCAAAGGGGCAATTTTCAGCCAAGTTACAGTATTTCCTCTGATAGAAGAGCCTAAAAAGTTTGACATGATCAATGCGCCTCAAGAAGATTTTTTTCCTATTTGAAATAAATTTTTCCTGTTTGCTGAAAGTGTACAAATCAGTTTTGTAGTTGAACAAAATTACTGAAAAATTTTTACAAAGGGCGAAAAAAATCGTCGAAAAATCAAAAAAAAATCGTCAATTTCAGAATACCCTCCAATTCCAGCTGATGTTTCTAATCTGGAATTTTTCTAAATGCCTCAGAATTCTCAGAATCAATTTCAGAGCTCCTTGACTACCGAATGACCAATTTTGAGCCAAAAAGAGCCAATTTGAATAAAGTTATGCTCGAAACCCCAAAAATCATCCAATTTTCGCTATTTTTGAAGTTTTCCTCAACTACCAGAAGCCCTTCCATGTCTGAATCTTTCCCCTGTATCTCAGAACTTTCAAAATCCTTTGTAGACCCTCTAGACTGTAAATTGGCCACGTTTGAGCCCAAAAGTACCAATTTCAACAAACTGACTCTCAAAACCCTAAAAATCACTCAATTTTCGCAATTTTTGAAGCTTTCCCCAACTTCCAGTGAGCCTTTCTCATCTGAATATTTCCCCAGCGCCTCAAAATTCTCAGAATCTTCCAACAAGCCCCCTAGCTACAAAATGACCAAGTTTGAGCTCAAATGGCCTATTTCTAACAAATTTGTGCTCATCATCCTCTAAAATCACCCAAATGTCGCTAGTTTTGAAGTTTTCCTCCAACTTCTAGAGGCACTTTCGTGTCTGAATCTTTCCCCAACGCCCCAAAATTCTCAGAATTCTTCAACAAGCCCATTACACACCCGATTATCAATTTTGAGCTGAAAAGGACCATTTTCAACAAGTTTATGCTAGAAACCCCAGAAATCACCCAAATTTCATCAATTTTGAAGTTACCTTCCACTTCCAGAAGCCCTTTCGTGCCGAAATCTTTCCCCAGCACTTCCAAATTTTCAGAATAATTTTTGGAATCTCTTGGCTCCAAATTGGCCAAGATTGAGCTCAAAACAGCCATTTCCATTAAATGTATGCTCAAAACCTTCAAAAATCCCTCAATTTTCGCTATTTTTGGAGTATCCTCCAATGTCTAGAAGCCCTTTCTCATCTAAACCTTTCAGAAAGCCTCAGAATTTTCAGAATCATTTCCAGACCCTCTAGACTAAAAACTTGCCAAATTTGAGCTAAAATGACTCATTTTCAGTAAAGTTCCCTCCTCCCGTTATTCCGGAGCATCGTACCAGCTCATTATCTCCCCTCCGCACCTGTTAATCGCCCCAATCATCATCATTATCACTCTTTTCCCTCCCCAACTTCTCAGTGTCTCCATTCCTCTCTCTCGTTCAGCTTATGATGTACTATGTGTCAGTTGTTCGCCCATTCTCCCCGCCGCCAACTCTTCTTCTCCAAGTGGGCGTGGCCTCTTAGTCTGTCTGCTTCCTACTCTCTCAAACGCTTCCAAAAGAACCCAAAGAGAACTCAGTGCCAACTATGCCGAAATGGCTTTCTTGGCACTGATATCCCTTATCACCTCCCCATTATCATTCGACCTACAAGTCTCCGGTCCCTTCTCCGCCCCGCCCATCGTCTTATCAACTCCTTCGAAAAACCTGTCCATCACCTACCGTACCGGCCACATCTACGCTGATAGCATTCCCGTATCAGCTATCACTGAAAACGAGACCACTTCGTTTTCTCTGAAATGCATCAGTCACATCTCCCTACACTTTCAATCTCCACATGCCAACTCATTGGTCTACTCACCGACACTGTGCTCCGCTCCTAATATTGGTGAGTTTTTTTTAATTGAAAAAAAAACTTGATTTATTTCAAAAAAAAAAATTGTGAAAAAAAACCTCGGGTTCTTGTTTGATTTGCTGATTTTTGTTTGATTTGCTGTGAAAAATTGGAATTTTGAAAATAGTGAAATTAGAAAAAAAATTTTTTTTTTGAATTTCATTTTTTTCAAAAATGGAAACAATTGTTCTCAAAAATAATGCAAAAAATTACAAAAAAAAAGAGAAAAAATATGAATTTTTGAAAAATTTTTTAAAAATTAAAAAAAAAATTTTTTGAAAATTTCAATTTTTTTTTCATTTTTTGATTTTTTTGAAAAATGTGAAAAATTTCAATAAAAATTTAAAAAAATTGTTTCTAAAAAATTAAAAATTTTTTATAAAAAATCACGAAATAATGTAAACGCTCTCCAGCGAAAAAATTCAAAAAAAAAATTTTCTCAAAAATTCTAAAAAATATGAAAAAAGTGAATTTTTGAAAAATTTTACCATGAAACGTGAGCAAAATTAGAAAACAATTAACTGAAATTTTGAATTTCTGAAAATTTGAAACAGAAAAAAAATTTCAAAAAAAATCGCAAAAAAATTGTTTTTTTTCCAGTTTCAAAATTTTTTATTCAAATTTCTCACATCATAATAACAATTTTTGACGATTATCCGCTGAAAAATTTAACAAAAAATTTTATCTACGGAACGAAATTTTTTTCCTGCAAAAATCACAAAAACCTCTCCGAAATTCGATCCATCTCGACCTCCCGAAACATGTTTTCCTCTCGAAAAACATGTTCTTCCTACTCAAAAAACCTAAAACTTCCCATAACTCAATCTCTAACAAATAATCTGTTTTTTTTTTCAAAGAAAACCCTTCTTCTCCAGTGCATTTGTTCCGTTTGAGAGCCCATCAAAAGAGCACTTTATTTCTTTCTTGAGAAGTATTTCTGTGCCCGTTTTGCAGCCGTATTCGGCCGGAAATGAGCAAAAAGTACTGGAAGAAGACCGGAAATTTGATGGAAAAAAAAGACAAGAACACAATGTTTTTTTTTGGCGGATAATAAACAATTGATGGGCTAGGAAGAAGAGCTAAAAAAGGGAGTCATTGAGTATTTATCAATAAGGGAAATAGCAGAAAATTGTGGGAAAATGGGCGGAATTTGGTGCAAAAATTGTGAAATTGGAGAAAAATAGAGAGAAATGCAAGTGTGCTCTGTTGAGAATAAAAAATTAAAAATGTTTTTTAAAAATTTTCACAAAATTTTCTGAATTGTCAATAGAGCGCATTCAGTTCGAAAACGGGAATATTTTTTCTGTGATTTTTAAAAAATTTGAAAAAAATTTGAAACGGGAAATAATTCAAAAAAAATTTTTTTTTTCGTGAATTTGAAATTTTCAAAAATTGTCAATAGAGCGCAAAATGAAATTATACCTGAAAGTTTTTTTACAAAAATGAGAGTGCGCCCTGTTGAGAATTAAAAAAAAAGTTTTTGAAAAAATAATTTTTATAAATTTTTTCGGTGCTAGAGCGGAATCGGTTTTAAAGGGGGAATATTTTTTGGTGATTTTTAAAAAATTTGAAAGAAATTTGGAACCGAAAAAAATAAATTTGTTTTTTTGTAAATTTTTATATTTAATTTTTGAAAATAGAGCGCAAAATGTATCTGAAAAAATGGAGAAAATTTGGAAAACTGCAAATGCGCTCTGTTGAGCATTTTTAAAAACTTCTTGATTTTCACAATTTTTTGAGCTACAGTAATCCTACCGTAACCCGAAATTTCTCAAATTTTAACAAATGTTAAATATTTTATTTCGCAACTCCTTCCCTTTCTAATTAGCACCCGACACATGTCCGTTGCAATGTTTATACTTGCACTTCGTAATAATTCGTTATGTTCTCTCTCTTCAGCATGTGTTATGTTTATGTGTAAACGTAAACCCTCAAAATCTTTCTTCAGGCCTGTCCATCGATGAGACCTCTCTAAAAGGCTGCATTTTCGATATCACCCAATCCGACAAGCTTCAATCCCAACGAATATGCGGGTAAGTCGAACCAAAAAACGAAAAAGTAAGTGGGCTGAGCCGGGGATCGATCCCGGGACCTCTCGCACCCTAAGCGAGAATCATACCACTAGACCACTCAGCCGCGCCGGCAGGGCACGAGAGGAGGGCGTACATGTGAGCGCTGGTTTCCGAGGTCGGCGCGGAGTGTGCGTGTTGGTGAGAGTGTGCTTGACCAGTGCGGCGGAGCCAATTTCTCTCGATTTCTCTCATTTTCATCAGGGATTTCTGGATTCCACGTGTCCGTGTCTCGACCATGAATAATGGGCGGTCTCGTTTGCACTCAATCATCGCCCATCTCCTCTTCTTCTTCTGCCACCAACATCTTGAAGTCATTTCTATCTCTCGCCACCCCATTATTATGACCGTCGTCGTGTCTGCGTCTCCCACTATCACACACTCTCTCGTCGGTTTAAAGTTGCCACTGAGCCGACCCGACAATCAAAAATTGTGGCGAGAGAGCACGCGATACGAGGAGACGCAGACGCCGTTTGATACTCGATATCTCTTTTCTGCGGCTCGGCGGCACCGATAAAATTGGCACATTGAGACCCGGGATTTATGGGGTGCTGGCGGTTGGAAAAATAGTTGTTTGTTAGGGGAGGAGATGTTCAGGAATAGGGAGAAGGGGCTGGGAAGAGCTCACGGAGCCGGGGAATAGGGTACAGTATACTACCATTTTTTGATGATTTTTTTCGCCACTTAAAAAATTTTTTCAGATTTTTTGATGTACTGCAAAGTTAAAGCTGATATCTTTATCTAACTGAAAAAATTTATTTCAAACTTTAAACAAATTTTTTAAAAAGATTTCTGTCAAGTCAAACTTTGTTACAGCACTCAACTAGACATAACTTTTCAACGATTTTTTTCGGCATTTCAAAAATTTTTTCAAAAATTTTGACAGACTGCAAAGTTGCAGCTGACAATGTTATCTAACTGAAAAAATTTATGTGGATGTTGAAAAAATTTTTTGAAAGAGTTTTTGTCAAGTCAAACTTTGCACGCCGCCATTAACCTATTAATTTTTCAACGATTTTTTTCGACATTTCAAAAAAATTTTCAAAAATTTTGAGCAACTACAAAGTTTAAGCTAACATCTTTATTTAACTGAAAAAATTTATTTCAAAATTTCTACAATTTTTCTGAAGGTGCTACAGTAATCCGAAAAAACTTCATTGGGTTACTGTACCTCAATTTCAACATATTTGGTTCATTTTTTCAGAATTGACTCAAAAAATGCTGCAAAAAACCCGGAAAAAGGGCCGATTTATGTGGCGGAAGCTGTGGAGGTACCAAATTTTCTAAAAAATTGATTTTTTTGGCAAAGTTTGAATTTTTAGCTCAATGAAGGAGGATCGATGCCTTTGCAATGGAAGAATGTGTATTTTATGCCGAGTTCCAGTGATGTCAATGTTTCGCATACCGACATATTTTTTACTGTAAAATATCAACTTTTTTAAAAAATTTTTAAACCCAATTTTTTAGATCGTTGAAAGTGCCAAACACGGAGAAATCCGTGTCGATGACGTTGTCACCAGCTCATTCACCTATGCACAACTTCTAGCGAGACGAGTCATTTACAAGCACGATGGAACAGAAACACGAGACGATCGGTTATCATTCCAGGTGGGCCAATGCAAAAACGATAGGTCCCACCGAGATTTGAACTCGGGTCGCAGGATTCAGAGTCCTGAGTGCTAACCGCTACACCATGGAACCGACGAAAGAGGCAGGCGGCAAAGCCGGTGAAGAGAGCGCGCGTGCGGGCAAGTCGGCGCGGGCGAAGAGGAGAGGAGGGGTAGTGTTACAAAGGGGAAACTTTGGGGGAAAGCGACTACATTTGAGATTTCTGATTGTTTTATCAGTTTCTTATCAATACTTTTGATTTCAGATCGAATTCGCCGTCAAACACAAAGACCTTCTGCCCGCTGAATCCAAAACTTTCACTCTAAAATTTAAAATCAACGCCGTAAACGATGCTCCAGAACTTGTGAAAAGAGCATCAGATGACAAGCTACTGATAGCATCAAAAGGCTCCCGAGTGATAACAAACGAGATACTGATACTGACTGATGCGGATGATAGGCCTGATAAGGTAAAGGTTCAAGTTGTCGAGGCAAGCGGAGTGCACGTGGAGGTGCACGGTCAGAAGGTCAATGAGTTCAGTCACAAGCAGTTGATCGAGGAAATGGTGACTCTGGTGGATGAGGGAACAGATTTGGGTGCAGGGAGGATACGGTAGGTATCTTTTTTGAATTCCCCATGAAAAATTACCCCGGGGACCTGGTTCCTGGATTTTAAAATTGAATTGTCGTAAGATTCGGTGCAAAGTCCGCAAACACCAAACCCCTCGAAAATCAGTCTAAGAGTACTGTACCTTTGTATCCAAGTGATTCCGTGTGATTTGACGCCATTCCGAGCTATTCGGTGTTTGCGGATTTTACACCATACCTGACGACAATTGCTTGATTTCACCTGCCGAGGTAGTTCTGGGGGTAATTTGGCATGCTGAATTCGAAAAAATCAATATCAAACCCTTTAGATTGATCGCTAGAGACGGTGAAGCTAGAAGTTCAGTGGTAATTCTCGAAACTCAAAGCACCAAAGTCGATGTGAAACTTGAAAGTAACACTGGCCTAAAGTTGCTCCATCACTCAAGTGCACTAATTACAAATCGGTGAGGATTACTGTACCTTTGCGGACTTACAGTAACCCTTTTCAGAAATCTCTCGTTCCAAGCCTCCATAAAAGACATGATCGTCGCGTACCGTATAGTCGACATGCCCGACACTGGAGTCGTCGAATGTCTTCTGGATTCAGATGACAAATTCACAATGTGCACGAGCTTCACACAATCTCAAGTCAACGACGAACAAGTCAGATTCCGCCATACCAGTCAGAGCTCCTCGCCCAGTGACATGTTCAGCTTCCAGGTGGGATTACTGTAGTCCCCGGTTACTGTACCTCATGTTTTAGGTCGAAGCCGGTGAGTTTGCTTCTATGGTCCACGTGTTTCGCATCGATTTCATTCCGATGAACATCAAAGTGTTCACCCGTGAACCATTCGTTCTGAATGGCACTGAGACCATGTTCATCAATCGACAAAACCTTTTTTCGTGGACTTTTTCCAAAAGTTTCTCGGCTCACAACCTCATTTATCACATTGATGAACCACCGAAACTTGGGACTTTGGCAAGGAAATTGGCTGGAGGGAAGCAGAGAAGAATCGGGGTTTCGTCGAATTTTACGCAACAGGTGGGTCTCGTTGATTTTTCTGATAAAAATGGTTATCATGTTCGAATTCCTTATCAAATTCCACCCCTGGAAACCATTTTTCATAGCGATTAGGCCAATTGTCGTAAGATTCGGTGCAAAGTCCGCAATCACCAAACCCCTTGAAAACCAGTTTAAGGGTACTTTAAACTTGTTTACAGTTGTTTCCAAGTAATTTGACGTGATTTGAAGCTACTCGGTGTTTGCGGACTTTACACCATACCTGACGACAATTGCCCCAAACCCCATAAAAATGGTTCTAGGGTCAACTTTTCGCGGGGAATTCAAAAATAACACTTTCAGGACATTGACGAAGCCTCGATCAGCTATAAACTCCACTACCAGCAGTACTCAATTGTCAATGACTTTTTCGTTTTTCGAGTTGTCAGCCCAGCAGTTTCATCGCCGTTATTGAGATTTGATGTGGGTTCCACAAACCAACTAGCTACAGTAACCCTAACTCCTATTTAGATTGTCTATGTCCCGAAAGAGTCCTCGATAAGGCTTGTGAACAAGACAATTGTAGTGAAAGAAGGAGAAACTGCATCGGTAAGTGGCTACAGTAATCCTTCACGACAATTTGCGTACCTACCGTAATCCTCTCAGATCACATCGGACTTCCTATCCCTCTCCACTCCCGATGACTCATTCTTCACTTTCCGCATCGTCAACCCGACCCTCCACGGACAGATCCGTCTGAAAACCGGCGAGATTCTGAAGAAAGACTCCAACTTCACTTCTGATGACATCTCACGTCATCGCCTCACTTATTCCCATTCTGGAGACGAAACAAGGACGGATGAATGCAGGCTTCTGGCGATTTCTAGGCAGAATCCGATGAGACAAGTTCCACTGACACTGAGTTTTTCGATCATTTTGTTGAATGATAATGCACCGAAATTGGCTCATAATGTTACTGTATACGTGAGTTATACATTCAAAAATTTTGAAATTGCTACTCAAGATATCTCACAGCGAAAACTACAGTAAGATTGGTAGAAATCACGGAAAACTGCAAATCTTATTGTAGTTTTCGCTGCGAGATATCGTGCGCGCCAATTTGAAATTTTAAAGGCAAATTTGAGTAATATTTAGAAAAAATCGATCATAGAAAAATCCAAATTTTCCAAAATTTAATAAAAAATTTGAAAAATTTGAAAACTTCCAACTTGTAAAAATTTTAAGAATCGCGGGACCCCGACGTTTCAGAATGCGTCATTTCAGAACGCGACGTTTCAGAATTTTTCGACCAATCAGCGCGCTGCGCGCTGCCGACCGAGCGCGCTGATTGGTCGAAAATTTCTGAAACGTCGCGTTCTGAAATGACGCATTCTGAAACGTCGGGGTCCCAAAATCGCGATTTTTTTTTTGAAATTTCTTGAAATTCCAAAAATTCTTTTTTTTTCCAGGAATTTTTGAATTTTGCATATTCCACTTGAAAATCCCAAAAATTTTGCTTGTTCTCCTGTAATTTTCGCCAAATCTTCCAAAAATTCCAATTTTCAACTACAGTAACCCTATTTCAGATGGTGGAACGCGGCGAACGAGTCCTTCACCCATTCCTGCTCCCTTGGATCGACGAAGACGTTGATTCTTCTGCCCTACTTTTCGATTTCACCCAAAACAAAGATGCGGCGATTCTGTCTACAGTATCCCCGTATCTCCCGTTGACTTCGTTCACTCAACACGACATTGATGAGGGAAAAGTGATGATAAGGCATTTGGGACATCATGGAGAGTTTTATATCGGGTGAGACTGTTTTTTTTGGATTCAGGGTGTAAAATAATCACTAGAAACTGGTTACTGTGGGGTTTAGAGAAATTGTCGTCAGGTATGGTGTAAAGTCCGCAAACACCGAATAGCTCGAAAACACTCCAAATGACGTCAAATTGCACACAAATAAGTGGAAACAAAGGTACAGTACCCTAAGAGGGGGTTTGGTGATTGCGGACTTTGCACCTGATCTTACGACAATTTGATGAAAGAGGTAATTTTCAACGGAGATTTCGAATTCCGCATTTTTAAAGGTATACGGTAAGCGACGGAGCCCATCGAGTCGACGGAAAAATGCATGTCCTGGCTGCAAAACCTGATGTTTGGATTGAAAAGGCTGAGATTGTGATGATATGCGGGGCGCATTTTCCGCAGACTATCAGTAAGAGAAAAAGGATTTGTTCCTTATCAGTTTATCACTTTTCCAGGACTATCATCCAACAACCTGACAGTGCTGACAAATCTCGATGTTCGACTCGAAGACATAGTTTACTCGAGCAATTCCAGTCGATTTTCCACTGGATCCACTCGGAAATTGGCCAAAGGATTCAGTCAACGGGACATTGAAAACGAGTCGGTGTACTATTCGGTGCCGAATGAGGATACTGTAGAACGGCTGAAAGTGTCAGTCGCTGACAGAATTCTCGATGTTCAGCTGCGAGTTCGTTGTGAGAACTCTCGGGGCTCATTCTCTTATCAGCAGCATAGAATGCTTCGAGTTCCTGTTGGAGGCGCTGTTTTGATTGATAAGACACTTCTGGAGATTGCTGTGGTGGATGCCGAACCGCCGATTATCTATCAAGTTGTCAAACATCCAATGTTTGGGTACCTGTCACTAGATTACGGTAAGTGGGGCCTAGTTTTTTGAATTCTACGTCAAATTCTGACCCTGGCGGCTATTTTCCACGTGGCTTCGGGAAACTGTCGTCAGATCAGGTGCAAAGTCCGCAGTCACGGTGACTGCGCACAATGCATCATACCTGACGACAAGTCCCCGAATCCTTATAAAAAATGATCCTCAAGCTCAGAATTTGATGAGGAATTCGAATCTGATAAGGGTTTCTTTCAGAAAAAAGTTTTTCCTCTCGAGTCTCTCGATTCACGGATCGTGACGTGGCATCCGGAAGTGTACAGTACGTCCATAACAATGCTTATCACTCGAATGACTCAATCGACTTCCAAGTTCAAGTTATCAACAGGAATCTGAGTTTTCATCTAAAATTGGACATTGATGTGTTTCAGAGGAATGTGAGTAAAAAATCTGAAACTGACTGTGAGAAATATCAATTTTTCAAATTTCCAGATCACAATCTCCACTTCTCTATTCTCAGTTCCAGCTGCTGGACGTGCTCCGATTACCGGAAACTTTTTGAAAGTTATCACTAGCGAAAACGAGGAGGCAGTGATAACAGTGGTATCACCACCGACATCTGGCTGGATTACGACTGATAGTGTGCAGAATGTTACGAGTATTTCATCGATTGGTTAGTTTCATCGAATTGAGCGTAAAATTCTGTCCCTGGAGCTCAATTTTGAAGGAGATTGGTGAAAGTGTCGTAAGATCCGGTGCCAAGTCCGCAGTCACGGTGTTTGCGGACTTGGCACCGGATTTGACGACATTTCACTCTAACGCTCTGAAAATTAGGTCCCCGGGTCAGAATTTGACGAGGAATCCGAATCTGACACTCATTTTACGCTTAAAACCTTCCAGCGACCTTCACAACCCGAATGATCGAAAGTGGCCAAGTGTGGTTCGTCTCCGATGGTTCCCAGGGAAACGACAGTATCGGAGTCCGCGCCTGCGTCCAAGATCAGTGCACCGGGACACATTTGATGCAAATTACAGTAACCCGAATCAACGAAAAAGGGCCGATTTTAACGAGAAATGAGGTTCTTCGAGTGACCGGTAACAAAGCGTTGATAACGAATAGTCATTTGGATGTGGAGGTACAGTAGGTCAAACTACAGTAACCTTAGTCCATTTTTTAGGACACGGACACACCCACCAACTCTATCACTTATATCATCGCCCAACCTTCCAATGGCCGTGTTGTCAAGGTTTTCCGGGTTACTGTAGTTTGACCTACTTTCCAATTTTTAGGCCGGGATGCTGGAAGAAGTCATTACAAACTTTACCCAATTCGATATCGATCAGTCAAACGTGGCATTCTCGGCCACAAACCACAGTAATCCGTTTGGCGGATTCTCGTTTCATGTCACTGATGGGAAGCATAAGGTAGGTTACTGTAGGTCAAATAGGAATTGTCGTAAGGTATGGTGTAAAGTCCGCAAACACCGAACCCCCAGTTCTGGAAAACTGTAGCTTGGTTTTACGCGTTTTGAAGCTATTCGGTGTTTGCGGACTTTGCACCATACCTTACGACAGTTTGATTTTTTAAATTTTGAAATCATTCCTGGGGTATTTTTGAATGCTGATTTCGAAAAAGACCTTATCACTTATCAATAAACACCAGATTGGCCCCGAATGGTTCTCCACCGAACTCTCCTCCACCTCAAACATCCTCGAAGCCAACGGTCGTCTCGTCGCTTCGCCCTCCTCGGCTACAGTAATCGGAACAGAGCTCCTCCGAGCCAATATGCCAGGAACACGTCCCGATGAGATTATCTTCACGATTCTGAAGGTTCCACGTTACGGAGAAGTGCTGGTGGATGGGATAAAGGGCACGGTGTTCACACAGACCCAGGTACCGTAATCCCCGAAGGGTTACTGTAGTTATCATTTTCAGATAAATCGGAGACAAGTGGTCTACTCAACACTCGGATTTTCGGATCAAAATGAGTGGAGTCGAAGGGAGTCTTTCAGTTTTCGGATCCATAAGAACAACTCGGCACAATTCCTGAATACCAATGAGAAGTGAGCTCTTTGGATTATTGGACTTCTCTTCTTATCAGTTCTTATCAGATTCCGTATCACTACCACCTACGCGGCGCTCTCTGATAAGGTCTTATCAAAGTACATCTCTACAAAGCCTTTAGTGGTTTCGAGAGGCGGATCCGCATGTTTTAATCAGTCACATTTGGATGTTTCAGCGTTGGTCGATGCGGTTGATAAGGAGGTCAGTGATAAGATTACGGTAGGACCAGAGGGTCGGGTAAAGTCCGCAATGCACCGAATCTCACGACATATTGCTCAAATCCGCCGGAAATTGGGTCACCGGGGAAGAAAAACAGATTTTTCACTGGGAAGTGTAGTAAGGTTTTGTGTAAAGTCCGCAAACATCGAATAGTTCAGAATGACGTCAAATTACACATAATCATTTGGATACGGTAACTGATTTCCAGCGGGTTTGGTGTTTGCGGACTTTACACCTGATCTTACGACAATTCAATTTCAAAACCTGGGAACATGTTCTCCGGGGTAGATTTTCACGGGAAATTCAAAAAAGATAGTCTCCTACCGTATCAACACCTACCGTATCCTCCCCGCATCCAAATCTGTTTCCTCATTCACCATAGACACCATTTGGTGCACCAAATACACCGAATCTTACGACACTTTTCCAAAATCTGTCTTTAGAACTAGAGTGTCGTAAGGTTCGGTGTGAAGTCCACAATGCACTATATCTCACGACATTTTGTTCAAATCCGCCTGAAAAATGGGTTCCGGGGCAGAATTTAACACTGATTCTCAATTAGGAAGTATCGTAAGGTTTAGTGTGAAGTTCGCAATCCCTTTGGTGCACCGAATGCACCGAATCTTACGACACTTTTTCTAAATCAGAAATTCACAATTGACGCATTTATCAGAATCCAAAATCAATGGAAAATGAGTTAGAATCAAGTTCAGTTCACAGAATCACACAACACTTTTTCTTTTTCTTCTCCTTCTTTGCAACCTCTGGAGCCGGGGCCATCTTGGGCTGTTGGGTCTTCGGGACGTTTGCCTTTTGGCCTTCTGGAGTCGGAGCTTCATCCCTTGAAGCCTCTTGGGTCTTCTCGACGCTTTTCTCGACGCTCTTCTGAATCGACGGAACCTTCTCGGGAACCTTCTCGGGAACCTTCTCGGGAACCTTCTCCGGAACCTTCTCCGGCTGCTCCTCAGTCTTCACAGTCTCCTCCTGCGTCTTCTGCTCCAATTTCACGCTCACCGTCTCCCAATATGCCTTGTTATCCAGATACTTATCCTGCTTCACATTGTCCACTTTCTTCATCATCTCCTTGTAACTCGATGTCTCCTTTTCCGGAAGCATATTCTTGGTGATGGTCTGTGGTTCTCCCAAACTCTGTGAGTTTGCCACCACCCTCAAGTCCCTATCCGCTTCGACCCACTCTTCCCCCACACGAACACGCCCTCCATAGCTTTTCACTGATAGTTGTCCCTCGGAATGATACATTTCGATATCTCTTTTATTGATCTTTGGATCATTTCTGAGTATCAAAGTCAACTCTACCGTTTCATCCGGCTCCAACGTTTTCAAGTACTGTGAAAACGAAAACGGATATCTCTCCTTATCTCTTCTTATCACTTCCTTTATCTTGAACCAATGACTCATCGTAGTCACCACAATAGATACCTCCGAGTTATAAACATTTTTGATATTGATTTTGAGCTCTTTACTGATGATAAGCTTATCAGTATCGGGTTGAAATGCAATGTGTGGAGGTGGAGGATGACGAGCTCGTTCTTGCTCCTCGAGAAACATTTCTCTGAAAATTTGAAAACATGCGCGCCAATTTGAAATTTCGGGCTTACAGTCGCAGTGAATTCATCATTTTGAACCGATTTTGGAAAAGATTATTCGAAAATGATGAAAAGTTTCACAATGAGTTTGCCACGTTACTGAAAGTGTTGTAGGATTCAGTGTAAAGTCCGCAACGGTGCTTACACTGAATACACCATACCTTACGACAATTTTTTTATTTATTAGGAAATTTAAGTTTCCGAGACGGAATTTGAGCCGTCAGATTGAGTGCAAAGTCCGCAATCCCATGGATGTACCAAATGCATCGAATCGCACGACACTTCTCCCAAATCAGATTTTCACAAGGCATTCACAATTGACGCGTTTATCAGAAATCAGAATCAAGTTCAGTTCACAGAATCACACAACACTTTTTCTTTTTTTTCTCCTTCTTTGCAACCTCTGGAGCCGGCGACGTCTTTGGCTGCTGGGTTTTCGGGACTTTTGGCTTTTGGCCTTCTGGAGTCGGAGCATCATCCCTTGAAGCGTCCTGGGTCTTCTCCACTGTCTTCTCGACGCTTTTCTGAATCGACGGAACCTTCTTTGGAACCTTCTCCTGAACCTTCTCCTGAGCCTTCTCCGGTTGCTCCTCAGTCTTCACAGTCTCTTCCTGCGTCTTCTGCTCCGATTTCTGCAACTCTTTCCCTTTCATCATCTCGTTATACGCCTTCTTCATAGCAATCTCCAACTTCAAAAACTCATCCTTCTTCTCCTTATTGATCTTCTCCACGTCCTCAATCATCCTCTTATAATCCGCCTTGAACTTCGTATCCTTGTCCTGCTTCACCTTCTCCACCTCCTCCATCATCTTTTTATAACTCGGTGTCTCCTTTTCCGGAACCATATCCTTGTAGATTTTCTGTGCATCGTAGCAATCCACCACATCCCTCAAGTCACCCCTTTTCCTTTGGATCTGCCATTCATCCACACAAACACGCCCTTCACAGCTGATAACTGACAGCTCTCCCTCGGAATGAGACATTTTGATATCATACGAATAGATCTTCGGATCCTCCTCCACAATCACCGTCACCTCCACCGTCTCCTGCGGCTTCAACGTCTTCAAGTACTGTGTAAACGGGAATTTCCTATCACCATCCCCTCTTATCACTCCTTTTATCTTGAACCAATGGCTCATCGTAGTCACCACAATAGATTTCTCCGAATCAGAAATGTTTTTGATATTGATTTTGAGCTCTTTACTGATGATAAGCTTATGAGTGTCGGGTTGGAATGCAATGTGTGGAGGTGGAGGATGACGAGCTCGCTCTTCCTCCTCGAGCAGAAGCTCTCTGAAAATTTGAAATAATACATATCGTTCGCGCCATATTCGGGCTTACCGTCGCAGTGTATCCACCATTTTGAACCGGTTTTGGAAGAGATTATTCGAAAATGATGAACAGTTTCACAATGAGTTTGCCACGTTACTGAAAGTGTTGTAGGGTTTGGTGTAAAGTCCGCAACGGTGCTTAAACCGAATACACCATACCTTACGACAATTATTTCATTTCTTACGAAAATAGAGTTGCCTTGGTGGAATTCGATGAGGAATCTGAATTTGATATTCATTTTCATCAAACGAACCGTCAGATTGAGTGCAAAGTCCGCAAACTGTTAGGTTGCGGTGCTCACACCCAATGCACCGAATCTCACGACACTTTGCTCAAACCACCTAGAAAAAGGGTTCTTGGGTCAGAATTTGACAGGGAATTTGAAATTTGACACTGATTTTCTTTTTCAAGTGCCGTAAAATCCGGTGCAAAGCCCACAACTCCTTAGGTGCACCGAATGCACCGAATCTGACGACTTTTTTCAGATTTCTCTCTGATAGGAATTCAAAAAACAAAAAAAAACAAAATTCTCAGAATTGACCCATTTATTAAAGCTCAAAAGAACAAATCAAAAGTTCTTGTACTTCTTTGGATTCTGGAGCTTCTTCATTGATGTCGATGGGTCTTCTGGAGATTTCTTTCGTTCTCGATATCAACCACTTTCAGTAGATGGGTCAGTCCTCAGAGACTTCTTTGTCTTCCTCTATAGACATGCTGAAAGGATTTTCATTCGATTCTGAAGACTCTTTTGGGGCAAACTTACTTCCCCAGTTTAATGACTCGTAACTTATTTTTCAGAGAGGAAACATAGGGAATGGCGAGTATATGAGAGAGAAGAGAGTGATTAAGGAAACGATGACAAATCGGGGACACGTGGAAGATTGATTGATTAGATAAGAGGGGTGACCACGTGAAACCACGTGAAAATTGGAAATTCACGTTTTTTAGAGGTTTTTCCGATTTTTTTTCGGGTCTTCAAAAATTTTTTCAAGAGTTTTGTTCAACTACAAACTTGTTTTTGACATTTTTATCTAGCAGAAAAAATTTATTTCAACGTGGAAAAAAAATTGTTAATGATTTTCTATCAAGCCAAACTTTCGGGACCTTTTTTGCAAATATTGATTTTTTGTCAAAACTTCAAAAAATCATAACTCCCTTCAAAATCACTTTTGTGCGAGCTCGCTTTGCCACTTTATCAATGAAAGTCCCTTTTATTACCAAAAAATATCACTTGCTTCTTATCACCTCCTTATCACCTTCCCCTATCACTTACAGGCAATGATAATTTTTTTTCCCAAAAAATTTTTTTTGTTCAGATTTTTTGTTTTTTTTTTTTAGAATTTCTGTAGTCTTGAACCCCTTCTTACTTCATTTTTTCCACAAATCAATCAATAAATAAAATTCCAGGTCGTAATGATCGAAATCGGCACGGAACCCCGTGCTGGAACCCTCGAATGGCTTGACAACGAACGAAAAAGGGTGTCCTGGACAGAACTTCGCAGTGCATTCCACCTCGTCTATCGGCATACGGTACCAGCTTTCAGAATATTCTCCAGAATCTTCAGAATTCTAGGCCACGGATTCCCTCTCTGATTCTCTAATCTTCCATGTCTATGCGGCCAGGGAGTCAACGAGAAGAGCCAGTCGGATAAGGGTTTCAGTGGATATTCAGATCAGGAATCCACCAGATCCAGAGGTTCAGGTGGGTAGAAAAAAAAGATTTTCAGATTCAGATTCAGCAGGCTACCTAAAAATGACCCTAGAAGCTGGGGTTTTGGGGGAAATGTCGTAAGGTATGATGCAAAGTACGCAAACACCAAAATTCTTCAAAAATTAAAAATTACCTCAAATTTCCGCGCATTCAATTGAAAACAAGGCTACAGTAACCCAGAACTGATTTTCCAGAGGGTTTGGGGATTGCGGACTTTGCATCAGATTTGACGACAACTACCGTAATCCAATCTTGTATCGAAACTGTCGTCAAATCTAGTGTAATGTCCGCAATCAGCAAACCTGTTGAAAATCGGGGTCTGGGTTACTGTATGCTTGTTTTCAGTCATTTGAATTTGTCGTAGTTTGAAGTGCCTTGGAGCTACTTGGTGTTTGCGGTCTATGCACCATACCCCACGACACTTCCCCTACAGTAACCCAAACTTTTGGGAAGCTGTCGTCAAATCCGGTGCCAAGTCCGCAATAGCAAACTTTTTGAAAATCAGTTCCGGATTACTGTAGCTTCGTTTCCAACCATTTGCGCGTACTTTCTAGTGCATTGGAGCTAATTGGTGTTTGCGGTCTTTACGCCATACTGTACGACGTTCCCTCAAAGTTACAGTAACCCCCCGCCCCCATTTTGATTGCGGACTTTACACGATACCTGACGACAATTCAACTACAGTAACCCAAAACTGTCGTCAAATCTGTTGCAAAGTCCGCAGACACTCTAAACTTTTCCAGGTGATCCAATTCCCCGACTCTGTCAGCATCCTCAACAGTGGCTCCACTCCTCTTCTCGCTGATCTTCTGATGACTCGCCACAAAACAGTCCCTCCCCAATCGATAATCTACCGTACCCAACAACGTGGCGGAAATGGAGTCACAATCCGAAAAGGCGACGAAGAAGTCGATCATTTCTCTCAACAAGAAGTCAACAACGGAAAGATTTCCCTCTGGCACACTGCCAACCGCCATCAGCCAACTGCCACGTGGCATGACGTCATCGTTATCGATATTGAAGGCCACACACGGACACTGATAGTGGATATCAGACCGTTGGATCTGATGCTGAAGAACCATTCGACTATTTGGTATCCGCAGGGAAAGACGTATGTTGTGCTGAATTCGGAGCATCTCGGAGCATTTTCAATGGGAAATCGGAGCAGTTTGAAGTATAAGATAACGAGTGGACCCGAGAACGGAACGTTTTATTGGGTGGCTGGGGAGAAGGAAGCGAAGGAGTTCAGTCAGAAGGATGTGGATGAGGGAAGGGTGTTGTATGCACAGTTGAACATGCATTCTTATCAGGTGAGTGGAATTGGGTTAGAGATGGGTCAGAGATGGACCAGAACTGAACCAGATCTAGGTCAGAGCTAAGCGAACCTCTGGGCAAAGATAGGCCAAAGTGATTAGCCTTACGGAACCTAAGTTTGACCTAATCAGGCGGAAATTAGGCCTAAATAACCTCAAAAAAATTTGCTGAACTTTGGGCAGGCTTACTAGATAGGCTTAAACTTGACCTAGTTTTGGCCTACCTTTTGACCAGTCTCGTGCTAAATTTAGGCCAATTCAAAGATTCATCCTAAACTTTATCCCCTTTTTTCAACTTTTTTTTCCAGGACAAATTCGATTTCGTAATCGAGAACGACTCCCGTGACGTGTTACGAAATAGCTCTGAACTCAAAGTCCGTGCTCTTATCGGTGTGCAGCCGGTGATTGTGGAAGCTGATACGGCGACTCCGCTGACGACTTCGCAGATTAATGCATCGGCGCTTTTGGTGAGTCCCACCTGGCTACAGTAACCCAAAGAAGCATTCTGCAAGTTTTCGTGAGATTTGGTGCATTGTCGTCAATTCCAGTGTTCTGTACGCAAACACCAATCACTTTGAAATTGACCTACAGTAATCCTAAACACTTTTCTGCACTTTTCCGTCAACCCCAGTGCATTGTACGCAATCACCGAACACCCTAAAATGCAGAAAACCGAGCTACAGTAACCCAAAAAGGCATCTGCAAGTTTGCGTAACAATCTGTGCATTGAAAAAAAAACCAGTTACCTTAAACTGACCTACAGCCATCCAAAACACTTTTCTGCGCTTTCCCGTCAATTCCGGGGTACTGTACGCAAACACCGAAATGCAGAAATCCGAGCTACAGTAACCCGAAAACCCGTTTTCCAGCTATTTTTCTCTGATTTTCAGTGATTCTAACTGATTTTTCTTGCAGAACTCCTCCCCCCGCTTCTTCCTGACCTCTCCCCTCCGCTACGGCCGTCTTACCTTTGACCCCAACACCAACTACTCGACCTACTACTTCACCAACACCGACATCCAAAAAGGCATCGTCTACTACAAAGCATTCAGCACAGATGAGGAAGTCCACGAGATTGTCCAGCTCGAGGTCAGAGCTGACAATGTTCAGCCCGCCCGGTTCACCCTTCCGATTACTGTACTTCGAGCCGACATGGAGTCGTATGACGTGGCAGTTGCTCCAGAAGTTCCGAATGGGGGCGGAGCCAACGGGAAGTTGTCAATGTTCGGAGAGAACAGTCTTCCCGCTGTCATCCTCGGAGCTATTGTCGCTGCTACGATCTTTGTTCTGATCTGTCGGAGGTGTGGAGATGGAAAGAAAAAGAACAAGCCGAGGGCTCCGGTGAGCACCAAATTGGACACGCCCACACGGCTTCCGCCGTCTCCTTCGGAAAGTATTGATCTGGAGAAACCGCCGGATCTACTGGGGACTACGGTATTTGCGTCGGTGAGACAGGCGGAGGATCGGATGACTATGAAGTCGTTTAATAAACCACCGAGACATGAGGTAAGTGGGGGAATGTTTTGAATCGCGGGATTGAGAAACTTCTGGGATTCTGAATCCCTAGACTTCTGAATTGTTCTGATTCTGGAGATTCTGGGCTCCAGGAAGCCTTTCAAATTCTGAATATCAGAAATCCTGGACTTCTGGGGATTCTGTAAGCCAAGAGGATACTGAATCTTGAAGATTTCAGGGATTCTGAATGTTCCTAAAATTCTGGAGCTTCTGAAGCTTCAAGGGCTCTAGAATCCTGAATACCAGAACTTCTAGGAATCTGAATCCGTAAAAGCCTCTGAATTCTTAAGATTCTGAAACTTTTTGGATTCTGAACCAGTTGGCTTCAATATTGGAAATTCTAGAATTCTAGATGAAGCTTCAAGGAATCTGAATCCCCAGGCTTCTAAATTGTTGAGATTCTGAAGATTTTGGAACTCTAGGCTTTAGCGAACCTTTCGGATTCTAGAAATTTGAAATTCAGAGGATTTCGCAAAGCTGGGAGATTCTGGATGTTCCTAGGATTCTGAGATTTTGGGATTCAGAAGTTCAAAACTTCTCAAGTTCCATAGATTTGGAAGATTCTTGATTTCTGGGACTCTAGAGTTTTAGTCTTCTGAGTTCTCAGGATTCTGAATCCGCAGGGCCCTGAATTCTAGTGCTTCTGAATCCCAAAACTTCTGAAGATCTGAATCCGTGTGAGCCTTGGAATCCTCAAGATTCTGAACCGATAGGCTTCAATTCTGAATTCTAGAACTCCAGATGAAGCTTCTCGGGTTCTGAATTCCTTATCACCCCCTCATCACAATCCATATCACTTTCCAGTCCTCCTCCTCCTCCCGTAAACCTCCCAATCCCCGTCGCCAGAACATCTCCTCCTTGGACTACGCCGGCATCTCCACAGACACCCCACCGCCAATGCGACTATTCGAACAAGTCGCCCAGACACAACCAACTAATCACTATTGGGTCTGATAAGGAATCCTGATAAGGAACTCTGATAAGGATTCCAAACGCAACCACTTTGTGCCTTTCATTCATTCACCTGTGATTGATCTCAACCTTTTTCTTCTTTTAACAATAAAAAGTTGCATTGATAACTTATCATAACTTATCAATAAGCAAAATCATAAAGCTCATAATCCTTATCATTATCACTTCTTATCACCATCGAACACAAACTGATATCCCTGCAAATCTTGCCAACATCCATATGCTGCCGCAACTTTTCGATAATCTTGTGTAAATTTTTCTTGATCAATTTTTCACATTCATGAGCCAAAAACAAAGCTTCTCGCTTGCAAAATGTGTGAATTACCTGCAAAAAATCCTTATCACTGATAAGCCACGCCCCTTTTTTACCTTATCAACGTTTCCATGATCCAGTGACTTGGCCAATTCCTTGACAATGAGCTTGCAAACTCCACAAAGTGGCTTTTTAAGGTTTTGCTCTTTGATTTCAGATGAATTGATGACACTGATAACTGATAACAGGGAGATAAGGGAGAATAGGAGGAATTTGGTCATTTTTAGGATTTCCTGTAGAAATTGGGAGAAATGGGTGGTTTTAAGTGATTTGGTGATAAGGAATGAACAGGTTAGCAAGGAAGATAACATGAGTCATTCAAGAGGTGATAAGTGATAAGGTTATCAGTTGTCTTGCTAACTGATAAGAATTGCTGACAGAAAACCTGTTTCTGACTCATTTTTCCTTTTTTTTGCAAGTTTTCCAATTTTTCAGATGACGTGGCTCATCTGAATCTTTCCCAGAGGCTCCAGAATTCGTACCACTTTTTCAGGGTTTTTTGGCTGTATCCTGCCCAAACCTGGGCTCAAACGGAGCATTTTTTGCCAAGTTATGCTCAAAACCGTTTAAACCACCATTTTCTCTTTTTGGACGAAGGTTCAGAAGACGTGGCTCATCTGAATCTTCACGAAGGGCTTCAGAATTTTTATCATCGAAAAACCAGTCTTCCATGAGTCATGGATTCTCTTATCAATGCTATCATTCCTAATCACCCACTTTTTAAGTGACCAATCCTTTCACGTGTTTCTCACGTGCAGTAAACACATTACACTTCTTCCATCTGCTGACTCAACAGTTGTTCTGTTGCCTTGCGGTCACAAAGCTTTACACTGCTAAGCCCCACTGGCCCCCAGAGCTCGCGGAGCCATTTTCTGAGCATTCTGACTCTGAGCAAGATGCCCACATTCTCCCGACTTTTCCTCATTTTCCTGGCCGTTTCTGGAGCTTTCGGAGCCAAAAAGCTGCATTCTGACACTTCCAAGCCACTTTGTGGGCTTTGTGTGAACATTGTGAAGCAATTGGATTCGGTGTTGGAGCATGGTGGAGATATTGAAGCGGTGAGTGGGGGAAAGAAGATTCTGGAGATTCAGATGCTCAGGGATTCAGAAGACTAGAACTCTAGAGTTCGTGAATTCCAGAAGCTTCAGAATTTATGGGACTTCCAGAACCCTTGAAATCTTCAAAATTCAGAATCCCACAGAAACCCCGAATTTTAGAACTATAGAATCCATACTGTTCCCTGAAGCCTAGAATTCCAGAATCTCCAAAATTCAAACAATTCAGAAGTCTACATAGGGATTCAGCATTCTCAAAATTAGAAGAGGAAAACAATTTTTCCCAACTTTGAAATAAATTTTTAAGAAAATTGTGTTAAAAACAAAGTTTTGGTTGGACAAAAGAGCTGAAAATTTTTTTGAAAAGACGAAAAAAATCGTAGAAAAGTTGAATTGTGACTCTTTCGTTCGTTGGAATTCAGAATCCATATCTATTTGCAGGCCGTCGACAAATTCTGCAAAGAAGACGTTCCCTCTTTCATGGTTGACATGTGTGAGAAGGTGATCGAGAAGAACCTCGAGTTCATCATTGAGAAACTCAAAGATCACGAGGCGGCTGATAAGATTTGCAGTGATATCTTCTTGTGTCGCACTCCGAAAAACTACTATTACTTGGAGACTCAATAAGTATTGATTGATTGATATCTGATATCTGAATAAGTAACATTAAAATAAATATTTGTATCTTACCCTGAACTCAAATGAGCACTTTTTTTTTCAGAAGTTTTCAGAAGCCCCTGGTAAAGATTCAGATGAGTCACGTCATCTGGAACTTTGCTCGAGTAGAGATAATGGTGATTTGAGCGGTTTGAGCATAACTTGGCTCAAAATGCTCCATTTGAGCCTGGGTTTAGGCAGGATAAAGCCAAGAAACCCTGGGATGAGCTGTAAAAATTCTGGAGCTCTAGGCCAATAGTCTGATGAGCCACGTCTTCTGGAAGTTGGTCAATGTCAAAAAATCACCTAAAAATCTTTTCTTTTCAATTTTTTTTGTTTTTTCTAGAAAATTCCACTTATTTCCACTGTTCTTCTCATCAATTTCCCACTAATTTCCCTCACCCAATTCCACCAAAATTGTTTACAAATCATGGCCAGGACCAATGGCAAATATCAAATTTCAAGCCTTCCAACCTTCCAAAAAGTCACCATTTTTAATCATAAACACAACTTTTACTATTATTGATTGATTTCTAATTAGCTGCTGATTAGGTGAAAGCCAATGGACGAAAAGCTACATTATTGCAATTTGGCAATAGCCATACTGGCAGTTGTCTCGTTTTCACATATTCATTATAGGTGAGGTGGGATTCTGAAGCCTTCTAGAGGATTCTGAAGCTTTCTAGAAGACTCTGAAGTATTCTAGAGGATTCTGAAGTCTTCTGAAGCCTTCAGGAAGATTCTGAACCTTTATAAAGCCTTCTAGAGGATTCTGAAGTCTTCTGGAGGATTCAGAATCTCCAGAATGAATTCTGAAGCCTTCTTGGGGATTCTGAAGCTTTCTAGAGGATTCTGGAGCCTTCTGGAGGGTTCTGAAGCTTTCTAGAAGATTCTGGAGGATTCTAAAGCCTTCTGAAGCTTTCTGGAAAATTCTGGAGCGTTCTGAAGCCTTCAGGGGGATTCTGAAGCCTTCTGGAGAGTTCTGGGACCTTCTGTAAGATTCTGAAGCCGGACGCTACCAGAATTCTAGCCCCTGAACCGCCCAATTCTTCCAGAATCTACACCATCGAGCAGGAATGTCAATCTCATCTGAATCCCCCCTCGGATTCTGAATCCCTTCGTCAGAAGCGTGACGTCCTCCTCCCGAAGCTTCCCAACACCTCCGACACCCTCTGGCTCACTTCCCTCTCCTCCGTTAAAATCGGAGAGCTCATGCACAAATGCACAGAGATCCACGAGTACTGCAGTGACCAGGACGATGTCCGCGGAAAGCCCGGCCCAGTCGGCCCGATCGGCCCGCCGGGAAAGGCCGGGCCGGCTGGGCCACAAGGCCGAAGAGGCCTGATGGGTATTCCGGGACATCCTGGGCCAATGGGCCCACCTGGGAACATCGGAAAGGATGCGGATTGTTCGGAGTGTCCGATACGGGATGAGTTGTTGATGGAGAGAGAGTTTCAGTGTCCGAAGGTACGCAAAGTGTCGTGAGGTATGGTGTATTGAAGGTTCAGATCGAAAACTTGGAATGTCCTGATAAGGGAGCCCCTCCGAGCACTCCATGGCCTTCAATTACCCAGCAACCAATGCCAGGACTGGTTCAGCAGGTATGTACGCAAAATGTCGTAAGATATGGTGTGAAATGATAGGTACAGTAACCCAAAAGTCGCAATCTGTCGTAAGATAAGGTGCACTGAGAAAATGGTGCGGAATTTCGTAAGATTTGATGCATTTTCGAAAATCCTTGCTTTTCCACAAGATTCTGCAAGTTTTCGTGAGATTTGGTGCATTGTACGCAAAAACCAAGCCCCCAATTGCAGAAAACCAAGCTACAGTAACCCAATACCTGTTTTTTCTTGTATTTTGGTAATTTTCCTTGATTTCCACCAATTTTTTGTCTTTTCCAGCTCATTTTTCCCCATTTCCAGCTCCTGACAAACTATAGTGAAGTTGAGGGATGTGTGAAAATCTGTTTGAAAAACTACACGTTGGATGATGAACTGGAATCTACCATGACCACCCCTGTGGCCTATATTCAAGGAGTTACTGCCCGTGAGTGGCCCAGAAAAGCCTAAAAAGCCTGAAAATTCCAGATTGCCGACTTCAAAACGTCGGAAAACCCGTGTTTCATTCACATTCGACGACTTACTACGGTAGTTGGATGAGAGATGCGTATCCGCCGACTGGAGATGTTTGTTTTTTTGAATTCCCCGCGCAAAACTACCCGGGAATGCTGTTCTCTAGCCATTTTTAGCGATTTGTCGTGAGATATAGTGTATTGTCCGCAATATGTCGTAAGGTCGAGTGCCGGGTACGCAAACACTTTTGACAAGCTACAGTACTCTGGAAAAATGCATTTTGCGTGAAAAAATGCGTAGAATTCGAATCTGACAATGGGGAATCTGCAAAACGTCAAATTTTTCCAGGACGCCCGAAAAAGATATGTTATGAATCACTTCCAAGGCCATGAATTGATCGAATTCCGAAATGAAGCAGAAATGAGAAGAGAACATGTTGCTAAAGTGTAATTTCCTCGTTTTCCATGAGTTTTTCCCCTGAAATTTGAAATTTTTAGCCACCGGCTACCTTATATCTTCGATGGAACCAATCATGTCATTTTCAATGCCTCGTTATTTTACCAAAGAGCCGGATATCCGATTATTTCGAAATTTGAGTTCAACACGAAACAATACTCTCAATTTGAGATTCCTGGAGCTGCTTATCGAGGAGATCAGGTAAGTCCGCAATTTGTCGTGGGGTATGATGCATTGTCCGCAACCACCATAAGGCTACAGTAACCCTTTCCAACTTACAGTATCTTTATAACAATTCAATGAACTATTTCGACTTGGCAATTGATGAAAACGCACTTTGGGTCATGTTCCATTATCAGGAAGAGCATTTCTTATCAGTTGCTAAGGTATTGATTAGATATTGATTAAATTATCGATTGATTAGGTTGATATCAACAACTTGACGATATACGAAACATTCAACTTGACAATGGTCAATCATACGGATGTGTCAAATGGAATTGTCATTTGTGGAACAATTTATTTGGTTTGTTGGCGGGAAATATTATTTTTTTGAAAAGTTTGGGACTAAGGAAAATAGAAAAATGGTATTCTAGAGTTTTCCTAATTTTTTGGGATTTTCCAGAATTTTCTGAGATTTTTTTGACCCATTTTTAGTGAATTTTGAATTTTTTAGAGATTTTTCACAAAATTTTTTTTTTATTAAAAAAAAATTTTCCAATAATTTCAAGTTATTTCCAAACATTTTTCATCTTTAAGATTTTTTTTCTGAACTTTTTAGATTGAAAAAAATTTTTTGACCCATTTTCAGTGAATTTTGTCATTTTTCAGACGGTTTTTTCAGGATTTTTAGCTTCAAAAATTTTTTTTTGAGTTTTTAAAAATTTTCCAATAGTTTCAGGTTATTTCCAAACATTTTTCATTTTTAAGATTTTTTTTTCTGAATTTTTAAAAATTAGGAAAAAAATTTCAGTGAATTTTGTGTTTTTCGCGATTTTTTACAAGATTTTCGGTTTCAAAAGTTTTTCAAAAAAATTCTGGAAATGTTTTTAATAATCACAAAGTCTTATGTCGCCTTCTATTTTTTTTCCAATTTTTTATCACTCCCATATTAATTCCTTATCAGGTCGAAAGCTCTTCGGACCAATCCTCGTACATCTCCACTGCCTACGACTTCTACCGGAACACCTACTCCCAACCGCTGATCAAATGGATTAATCTCTACAAAAACTCGAATATGATTAGTTATAATGCGTATGATAAGCGGATTTATATCTATGATCATGGTTATATGCTGACTGTTCCGCCGCTTTTGCATTGGTTGGCTAAATAATAAAGGCTTTTATTTTATTGATTTTTTTCTACATTGAAAATTGAGTTTTGCAAAAAAATAAAAATTTGTCAAAGTAGCTCTTATTTTCTTCTACACACTGAATTTTTTCCAAAAATTAAAACAATTCCTCCGATTTTTAAAAATTCCGCAAAGAAACAACACATCACAGCCCGCTATCAATTTCCCAACGACACTCCGAAATTCCGCAATCGCTCCCTCTTTATCGTAAATCTACACCACTTTTTCTCCCATTTTTTCACCCATTTTCCCCGGTTTTTCACCGATTTTCTCGCGTTTTTCGCCAATTTTCCATAGAAAATGAGCGGAAACCGAAAGAGAAACGTGTCGGAGCCACGTGACGACAATGAAGACGACTACTCGACGAAGCGGCGGCGCAACAACGAGGCCGTCAACCGGTTTGTCGATTTTCACCAGAAAATTCAATTTTTCCCAATTTTCAGCACTCGCCAAAAGAAACGACAAGAAGAAAATGACACTGCGGAGAAAGTCGACGAATTGAAAAAGGAAAACGAGGCTTTGGAGCGAAAGGTAACAGATTTTCACTGGATTTTCGAAAATTCCATGAAAAATTGATTTTAGGTCGAACAACTCCAAAAAGAGCTGTCATTTCTGAAGGAAATGTTCATGGCGTACGCGAAAAACGACGGAAACAACGATGGAAACGGCCCACCGCCGCCGAGCTCCGCCGCCGCCAGCTAGATATCGATTTTTCCCGGAATCGCCTCGATTTTCCCCGATTTTCCCCAAAATTCCTCACCAAATTGTAGTCCCTGTACATTTTACTCGTCCTATTCTTCTTACCAAACATTCCCCATGTTTTTCTGATTTTTCCTATTTTTTCTAAATTTTTTCCGCATTTTTTCTAATAAAATTAGTCAAATTTCATCATTTTCTTGATTTTTCTTGAATTTTTTTGGTCTTTCGCCGATTTTATCTTTTTTCCTTATTATTTTATCAATTCTTATCATTTTTATCAGATGACTGAACTAGAACAAGAGAAATTCGCGGATCTAGTCGCAGAACTCGAGAATGCGTCGGTTGAAGCGGTGAGAGCCATCGAAAAAGTCAAAGATCGGCTGGAAGAGACGAGAAATGATAAGGAAGTGAGTTTTTGATAAGAAATTGAAGGAAATCTACAAAAATAAGCGAGAATCCAAGAAATTTGATAAAAAATGAACCATTTTGAGTGGAAAACCATGAAAACTGATTTTTTTTCATCTATTTTTTTTTGGATTTTTCAAAAATTTCAAAGCTTTCAAATAAATCTTCCATTTTTGCAGGGCCTATCTTTTCTAAAACTCAAAAACTACGAAATGACAGCGTATCTCGGCGAATTGACGGTTCTGATGTCGAAAATGATGAAAGGAGAGTCGATTGTGGCGGAGCCAGCCGTCAAAAGAGCACTCAAACATCGAGTTGTGAGTTTTATTTGGGGAAAATTGAGGAACGATAAAGAAGATGATTAGTTGGGAATTCAAAAATCTAGTTTTGACAGTTTTTAGAAACATAAAAAATTTAATTTAATTTTTTAAAAAATTTTCATAGGAAAATTTTGAAATTTGATCAGGATCATGAAATTTGGCAATATTTCCAAAAAATATAAAATTCAAAAGTAGATTTTTTGAAACAGGAAACAATTTTTTTTGGAAATTGAAGAGAACTGAAATTCAATATTGAAAAACAAGCCAAATATATTCGTTTTTCCTTGAATTTTTTTCTTGTGTGGACAATTAAGGAAAGCACGATAAAGAAGATAATTATTTGGGAATTCAGGGATCTTGTCTTGAAAATTTCTTGAAACAAAAAAAATTAATTTTTGTTTTTTTTCAAGTTTTTCATTGAAATTAAGAAGAAATTAGTTTTGAAAAACTAGAATTCTCGCAATGTTTTCGAAAATTTTAAAATTTGAATTCTGATTTTTTTGAAATAGGAAAAAAAAAAATTGAAAATCACTTCTTTTTTTTGAAAATTGAAGAAAACTGTCCTGCGACCCTGTATCAAAAGTCAAGATATATTTTTGCTTTAAAAATTTTATAAAACGGGAAAATTTTTTCAAAAAATCAATGAAATGTGAAAATTCGGACAATCTGACCATCAATTATTGAAAAAAAATTTTTTGGTTTATTTGTGCGATGAATTAGCCGGAAACATTCGTTTTTTTTTGAATTTTTTTTCCTGAAACTGAAACAATTCTATCCATTTTCCTCTGTCAGTTCATCGAAAAAATGAAGCCGATCGAAGACAAGATGAAGCCACAAATCGAGAAGCTTCTCGCGAAAAACACGGACAATTCCGGGAATTCCACTGGATCCAAGGGCAATTTGCGTGTTCGTCTGGATAATATGGATGTGGATGGAGAGGAAGAGGAAGAAGACGAAGAAGAGGATGAGAAACAGACAAAGGAGGTCAAGAAGTACGTGGCGCCCAGGATCAGGGCTGTCAGATATGAAGGTGAGCCGGGGCCTTGGAATTGAAAATTGTAAAATTCATTCAATCCAAATTCAAAGTGATTCAATTTTCAGAAAAAATGGAATTATGAAAATATTGAAAATGGAAAAATTTAAAATTTTTTGAATTTTTCACTGAAATCATAAATTAAAAAAATTAAATAATCGAGAAAGACATGAAAATCTTGTAATCAACGAAAATGAAAATTCTGCTTCAAAAATTGAATTTTTGAAACGGTGATCGCCAAGATTCAATAGACTTGAAATTAGAAGACAATTTTCTGGATTTTGATTTATAAAAATTCCGGAATAAGATTATGAATATGAATAAAAGTAATGTAAATAAATCCAATCCTTTCAGATCGCTCAAAAAAAAGTTTCCTGTAATCCTATCATTTATCGATTGAAAAAATACGAAAAACAATTTTTTAAATTTAAAACTTTGAAACTGTAATTTTTTCAAGCTTTCTATTCCAATTTCCCCTTTTATAACTTTACACGAGAAAATCAGCACAATTCCTATAATTTCCGACTTTTCCCATTTTCAGACGAAGAAGAGGCGCCGAGCAAGCAGGTCGAAAAGGCGAAGAGACGGGCGATGCAGAGCAGTCTGATCATGGAGCTCAAGAATCAGTACAGCGATGCTCCAGAGGAGATTAGGGTGCGTTTTTGATGATTTATTTAAAAAATTCCCAGAAAAACTGATCGTTTCAGATTTTTTTAATTCAGAAATACTTGAAACAGTGAAAAAAATTTTTTTTTTTTGGATTTTTGAAACATTTTTCCTGTTTTATAGAAGTTTGATAATGAAAATTGGGCTTTTACATTTTCATCCCTGATCGAAATGATTTATTACCTAGTTAATGTATTTATGCTAGCTGCATTACAAATTTCAATTTTTTGCATAAACTGGAAATTGTTGAAACTGAAAAAAATAGTTTTGAATTTTCTATGAAATTTCCCTGTTTTGCTCATTTTCAGAGTGTTTTTTAAAAGGAAATTCAAGAAAATCTAAAGATTACTTTTTCCATTTTTCTGATTTTTTCCTTATTTTCAGCCTTTTTCCAGCCAATTTTCCTAGTTTCACCTCTATTTTTTTGCAGGAAATGAGCGAGAAGAAGTACCAATACGACCGTGAGCGTGAGAAATACGAAGAGGACAACTTCACTCGTGTCCGCCAGAATAAGGAACAAAAACGACGAAGTGAACAGTTGGGAAAAGCCGAAACTCTGGATGATTTGCTCACTTTTGGAGATTATATGATGAGGGGAGAGGACGGAAGAAGCTTGGCCGAGAATAATAAGAGGTACGGTTTTGGGGTTGCATCGGAATGGTGATTGGATTAAAAGAAATTGGAATGAATTTGAAATTTTGGAAATTTCGAAACAGAAAAATTGTTTTGCAAAAATGGACGAATTGTCATTTTTTGTTGAAAAATTACGGTTTTTTTAATAAAAAATCTGAATCCCGATGTTTTTTTTTAAAAAAACAACTATCAAAAGTTGAACCATTAGTCATTGTTTTCTTGGAAGTAATTGTTTTTCTAGTGGAACATGTGATTATTTTTTTGTAATAAAATTTATCTCATGAATAAAAAATTTAGAAAATAAGGACAAATGTGGGAATTTTTGAAACATAAAATAAAAATAATTTTTTTGTGACTTTTGGAAAAAAATGACTCAATATTCGTGAGAAATTGTTAAAAAATGACAAAATTTTTTAAAGGTTTTTTAGTTGAAACGGGAATTTTTTTTTGAAATTCAAATATTTTCTGTTTTTTTTTTGATTTTAGAATCATTTTTTGAGAATTGTGGTATTGCTATTTCAAATTCATAAAACTAAAAATGATTTTCAAAAAAAAATTTCAATTTTTTTCCAGTTTCAATAATTTTTCAAAAAATTTTCAGCTATGTGTTTTTCAATGACGGTATTGTCACTAGCACATATTTATTTGTTCAATTTTCGAAAATTCTGAAGCAAATTCTGAACTATATTTTTTGTAATTAAATTGAAATTTTAGTTCGTGAAAAATTCTAAATTCGAAAGTTTGAAACATGAGAATTAAAAAAAAAACTTTTTTTTGAGAATTCTCTGATTTTTCCTTCCCTTTCCCCCTGATTTTCCCATTTAAATTTAATTTTTTTCAGAAAACGCTCCGCTTCTGCTGGTGCTGGAACATCGACAAAACGCCACAAGAAATCGCAAAAAGAGAGAAAGAAGGCGGCGAAGGGCAAGAAGGAGGGCCGGAAGAGGGCCATTCGCAGAAGACAGTGATTCCAGCGATTCTAGACTTTTTTCTTGTTTTTTCTGTTTTTTTCCCGGATTTTTACTCAAAATTGTTATTTTTCAGTTGTTTTTGTTGTTTTTTCACTTTTATTTTTATTTTTATGGAATTTGAATTGAATTTTGAAAAAAATGTTTTTTTTCTTTTATCTTTCCATTTTTCTGGATATTTATTGGTTTTTCAGCCATTTTTATTTTTGTTTTGTGAATTTCTCATGATTTTCAATCTATTTTTAATGATTTTTTGCAGATCAAAATGGGCGGTGGAAAGTACGAGACACAAATGTGTGTCATCATTGTTAAGGACATTTTTGGAAAGGTTTGTCTTTATTTTTTAATTAAAAAAAATTTAATTTAATGGAAGAAAGAGATAAATGCGGATAAGTTTAGCATGATTAGGCACCGCAACGAGTTTCGTCAAACTCAATATTTTGACCAGATTTTTGTTGGAATGTGTTCGTATACTCAATAGTAGTACGCCCTAAAATTTTTATCCAAAAATATCAAGTGGTTCTCGAGTTAGAGCCGTTTTAGTGCGCGCCGCATTAGCACTAAAGTTCTACCGGGCGGCGAGGGGGCGGAGCTTCGCTGAAAACCAAGGTAGTCAGAAACTGTCACCAAACTGAGAAATTCATCATTTTATTTATACTAGGATGTTTGGAATGTTCGATAAGCTCGAAAAAAAAAGTTTCGGCTCAAAACAGGCTGCAAAAATATCGAACCCGCGTCGGCCTTTTCCAAAACGGGCGCGCAACCGGCTGCGCCAAGCCAACGACAGTTCCACCACTCACACTGTGCCTAGATGTCGACGGGCAAACGCGGGCGCACACCCGCTTGTTTCTCATTGGCTTCACAGTGGTTTAGAGTTGAACAATTTTGGAAAAGTCGATTTTTCACTATTTTCCCAGCTTGAAAAGTATTGAACTACTTTATAGGTTTGTTGCAAATTTTACGTAGAAGCCGATTCAAGAATAGAATCGAGTGACAGCGACCTGTAACAGCCTCAAAACTTCGAAAAACTGAGAATTCGGAAGGTATGGCTCCCGGAGAATTAGACAGAAACATACTAAATGGGCTCCAAATGATCTAAAAAATCATATGGGGTATCTTGAAGGGCACTTCTATATATTTCGACAATAAAAACGATATGTCATCGCTGAAAAAAACCCACAATCTTTCACCGAAGTTCAAACACATTTTTCAGCCTATTCCCAGCTTCTATTGCCTGTTTTGACTGTAAAATCGTATTCTACGGTTCCAAAACTACCAGATTCATTCGTTTTTTAGGGTGACAGCGACTTGGAATAGCCCAAAACGGTCAAAAAACTGTCGGTCATTTTGGTTTTTCGCTCCGTGCGCAAAAACTAGGAGTTTTTCAATGAAACTGATATCACCAGTCGATTCTACGTCAAAAGTTACGTATAGCACACTGGTTTTGAGAATTGTCCGGTACCCTCCAGCCCCAGTACGGACCCTGAAAAGCGCGAAATCAAAATCGGTAGAAAAAATCGCAGGCCACGCCCCCTCCACTTTGCGGTGCCTAAGCATGATACCAACATTTTTTACAGTTTCAAAAATTTTTTAATTTTTTTCTGAAACTAAATTTTTTATTATTTTTGTAATTGCGACACAATTTGTTGAAAAGCTCAAATTTTGATTAGCAAACATGGAGAACTATTCTGAAATTATTGAAACTGATCCTTTTGTGAAGAAAAAAGAATTTCATCGCATATCGAAGAATCAACAAAGTTTTCTAAATTTTCTAAAAACAGTTTAGTGAAACAGTGATTTTTTAATTTATCAATACTTTTTTTCCTGTTTCAAACACTCTTTGAATTTTTTGTTGAAAATCAAATTTTATTAGGTTCACAAAAAAGCTTCTATTCGCTCAATTATTTTTCACAGTTTCAAGGAAAGTTGAACAAAATTTTTCGAAACTGGATTTTTATTGGGATTAGTCAAGAATCTGGTTCCTAAATAAATTTTTGAAAATGTTTTCGAATTAAATATCGAAAAGTTTGAAACCAATCCATTATCGAATTGAGAGCTTCCTTCCAAACTTGAAATTCAGTTTCTATGCTCATAAAAATCAGTAATTTTAATTTTCCAAATTTTTTTACAAAATATTTCTGTTTCGAAAGTTTTCAAAAAACTTGAAAGAAAATGTTCAATTTCACTACGAAGTTGATACAGATTTTTGACATTTTTTTGCAGTTTCAAAAATTTTTTTAAATTTTTTTCCAAAACTGAAATTTTTATTATTTTTACCTGACTGTAATTACGGATTTTTCAAAGTATAATTTTATTTTTAAAAATTAAAAAAAAAAACTAACTAAAATCTAGTTCGATGACATGCGAATTCGCCAATTTTGCTGCATCAAAATTTGTTTGAATTTAAAAAAAATCTATTTTTGTATTAAATCTACTCATCACATCAATTATTCTTCCTTCTATTTTTTGTTGTATTTTTGTGAAACGGGAATCTTTTTTGAAATTAATTTTATTTTTTAGATTTTATGTTGCATTGTCGCCTCTATTACTATCAAATTTTATATTTTCATAATAATTGGTTTTTTTTTTAAACTGTACCTTATTTTTTATTTATTTTTCCCACTAAATCATGTTTTTTTTGTTCAGATCGTCGCCAAAGTCATCGAAACGATTCTGAAGGAAAGCTGCCAATTGGCCACACTCATCTACAAATTAAAAGGAAACATTTCGACGGTTTTGGTAAGAGGTTTTCATTCACCCTCCAGTTTTACTAAATTATATGTACAATTTCAATTTTATGATGGAAACTTTGAGAAACAGCGATTGTTTTCTTTTTTATTTTCACTGTTTCAAAAGTTTCAAAAAAACGTTTCTTTCTTTTTATTTTTAATACGACCTCCGGTAGTTTAGATCAAAAAATCGTTATCAACTCTTATCAATTTTGGCTTCGTCACTTTCCACCTGGACACAAATAATCGGGCGACTTACGAAGCGGATCCTGATCAGATTCAACATGTCATTTCGGCGCCGAGGTGAGCAATTTATGGGAAAAACCCTGTTTTTGACCGGAAATCGATGAAAAACTGGGAATTTTGTTTTTTTTTTAGCTGTGCCTTTATGAATGATGGACCACTAGAGAAATTGAATTTTGAGGAAAAATGGAGTGATTTTGAAACAGAAAAAAAATTATGAAAAGGAAAATTTTCTGGTTTTTTCAAAGAAAATTTATCTAAAAAAATTAGAAACCAGCAAATAATATCAATGAAATTCAATTTTTATAAAAATCAACTTTGTCGAGAAACAGAAAAGATATTTTTTGAAAATAAAATTTTATTTCAGTTTCGAAAAATTCCAATAAAAAACATTGAAGATCGGAAAGCTGGTAGGCGTATGTGTCCATTGCTTTTATCAATAAAAACATAAAAATTGATATTTTTCAAAATTTTTAAAACGAATCTTGAGCGAAATCATGTTTTTTCTGCTTCGAAAAATTGTTATTTGTCAATTTTTGACAATTTCAGTCAATTTGACTCCCCGGGTTTTGAGATTATCTGTCAAGGTGTTTTAGTCGCGGTCTGACTTCGACTCGAGACCTAGCTCATTCGAAAGAGCATGGTCGATTTCCTATAGTGAACTGGGCTCACTTTTTCCCAAGAAGTCCTTATTTTCGAGAACGGAGCCTCCGAACACAAAAACAATGCAAAAATCCAGTGCAAAATAGCACAGGGGCCCCCTTTTTCTCGGTAGGTCAATAAATGCACTGGAAAATTAGCACTATTTCTGACTTTGGAGGCTCCGTTCTCGAAAATGAGGACTTCTTGGGAAAAAGTGAGGTCAGTTCACTATAGGAAATCGACCATTCTCTTTCGAATGAGCTAGGTCTCGAGTCGAAGTCAGACCGCGACTAAAGCACCTTGACATGTTAAAAAAATCATTTTTTTTTCAGTTTCAAAAAAATTCGAAGTAAATTTTGAAAATTTCCAAATCAATCCATTGTTGGACGGGCAAAACATTTTCTAAACTCTGACATTGAGTTTCTACGCTCATAAAAATGTAAAAATTTCAATTTCCCAAATTATGCATGTTACAGATTTTTTTTCAGTTTCAAAAATTTTCAAAAAATTCCGTAGAAATATTTCAATTCACTGCTGTTCAAGTTAGCTCTTGTTATTAGAAAACAATTTGAAAAAAAAATTATAATTAAAAAATTGAAAACTTTCAAAGTTTTCAATTTTTTCGGTTTCAAATGAACGATAATTCACTTTTTGAAGAATTTCAAATCAATCAACCTAAGGTGTGCAGAACATCTTTCTCGAATTAAAACTAAAACTTCCAAAAAAAAACCGAAAACCCAATTTTTCAAAGTTTTTCTGTTTCGAAAAAGGTGCATATTTTTTTTGAAAATTATTTTTCCGTTGACTCCTTTAATTCCTTTGTTAAAATCTTATCAAAAATACGAGAAATAATATGATCGTAGCATCCGAAAACTGCGTTTGCATTTGAAATTTCAAATTGGCGCGCACGATATCTCGCAGCGAAAACTACAGCAAGACGTGCATTTTTCAGTTATTTTGGGCTCTTTCCGAGTAAATTGATGTCAGGAAACGCGAAAAATGAAATAATTTTTTCAAAAACAGTCGGAAACCATAAAAATGCGAATCTTACTGTAGTTTTCGCTGCGAGATATCGTGCGCGCCAATTTTTGAAATTTTTAGATGAAACGATAAGAAAAAACTATTTGATTCCAGAAAAATATCCAAATTGCCTTCCAGAGCCTGCCTGATCGCCAAGACGCTCTACGGTCCAACTGCCGAATCGATCTGTGTCGAACTGATTTCCCAAGGCCGTCTGACCGTCTCGGAGACGATCAGAAGAGTCCAATCGGTCGACGCATCGGCCGTGTTCAGCGACATCCGCCAGTCGTTCCAGGACCTCGCCGCCTCGCAATTCCTCATCCGAATGCCCAGTGTCGAGTCGGAACTTCACGGATGTCCGCAATTTGTCGTCAAACACGATCCATTCACAGTTCCAGAAAAGCTGATGGAAAAGAAAAAAGAGGCGGAAGGTTCGAGAAAACGGAAAGCCGCTGCTCCGGAAGACGAAGATTCCGGACAGTACTGGCGTATCAATTGGATCCGATTCGACGCGTATCTCAGAGATGAACTGATTATTGATTATCTGATTGGAGGCGGGTCCCAGGGGACCATGACGAATGTGAAGAAAGAGGAATCGGAGGGAGAGGACAGGACTCAGTTCATCACGCAGAACGTCGCGCACTTGATGTTCAAGATCAACGAGACAAGGGCCAAGCCGTTGAGCATGGACAGTATTACTGCTAGTGTGCGTTTCCTTTTTTTTTTTTAAGAAAAATTGACTTGAAAAGTTTTTTTGGGAGAAAACTGATTGTTAGTGGGAATTTTATTAAATTATTTTTTTTTCAGTTTCAAAATTTTTTTTCAAAATTCCGAGTGTTTGGAAAGTTTCAATGTGAACTGAGCTTCTACTTTTTTTTGAATTTTACAGTTTCAGAAAAATATGAAAATTAAAAAATTTGTAATTTTTCGATTCTAGAGCTATATTGGAAATTTTCAAAAAAAAAACATTTTTGGCTAAAAAAATAACGACTGGTAAATATCTTCGCAATTTTTTTGATTTTTACACAAAATTTTTCTAAATTTGACAGTTTCAAGAAAATTCGAAAATTGAGAATTTTTTTATTCTTTCGATTAAAGTTCTCTGTTGGAGATCTGAAATTTCGAAAAAAAAACATTGTTCGCTAAAAAAAATGATAAAAATTTTTATCTCCACGATTTTTCTGTGATTCTCACAGAAAATGTTTCAAAACTTCACAGTTTCAGAGAAATGTGAGAATTAAAAAATTGTAATTTTTCTATTCGAGAGCTCTATTTTCATTTTTTGAAAAAAGGAAACATTTGGAAGGAAACTGATTTTTTGCTCGTTTTTCGAAAAATAAAAAATTCACTCTTTCAAAAAAAAATTGAAATTTTTTTAAAATTTAAAATTGTTTCAAAATTTCACAGTTTCAGAACAATTTGAAAATTGAAAAATTTGTATTTTTTCGATTCGAGAATTGTTTTTTCTTTTTTTGAAATAAAAAGGAATTATTCGGGAGGAAACTGATTTTGGCTCGTGTTTTCAAAAATTTTACAAATTTTCACTGTTCCAAAAAATGGGAAATTTTTGAATACCTTGAAAATATTCACTGGATCCGTTAGTTTCTGTCTGAAATTTCAAAAAAAAACATTGTTGACAAAAAATGGTAAAACTAGGCATCTCTGCGATTTGTTTTTGGTTCTCACAGAAACTGTTTATCAATTTTACAGTTCCGGAAAAATTGAAAAATTGAAATTTGTAATTTTTCTATTCGAGAGCTCTATTTTCTTTTTTTTTCAAATAAAATGGAAATATTTGGAAGAAAAAATGATTTTTTGCTCGTTTTTCAAAAAATCTACAAATTTTCACTGTTTCAAAAAAAAGTGAAATTTTTGAATGTCTCGGAAATTTTTAAATGTATATGTGGTTTTTCAATGTTATTTTCTCAAATTAAGAATTGAAACTGTGAGTTTTATGAAGAAATTTGAAGATTCTGGAGAAAATTTCGCCCTTCCAATGATTTTTGTGAGGGAATTGTGATTTTCGCTGATTTTTTGTGAACTTCATGGAATTTTCAGTTTCAAAACAATTGAAATGTTAATTTGAAAAAATCAATACATTCATCGATCCGTGTTCCGAAAAAAATAAAAGCAAACAGACAGTTTGGGTCTTACAACGATTTTTTTGCTTGTGTTCGCCAAATGTTTGAAAATTTTCCAGTTTCAAACGATTTGAAATTAGGATTTTTTCAAAATATTTACTCTCTGCAACATCAATCGAATGATTTTTCCATTCTCATCTGCCTGAAAATAGAGCTGTGGAGAATTTTCGAAAAAAAGAAACATTCTAAACTTTTCATGGTTATCAGAAGACATTGTTTTTACGGGAATTGTGTTTTTTTTCCAGTTTCAAAATTTCAAAACTATTTTTTACATCTCATAACCGTAATGTGTACTTCATAAAGCGAGAAAAATTAAAATTTAGTTTTTTAACAATAAATATCTTCCTTTTTGCAGCTAACCGACCTCCAACGGCTTGTCAAGGAACACGGACTGAACCTTTCCAGGCCGGATATCGAACTGGCCTGTCAAATATTGGTCGACGAATCCGACGGAGTGTTCAGGAAGTTGGGCGATACTAATGGAGGCCTTTTTACTGTTGGTCAGTTCTTTTTTCTTCTAAAACATCTGGATTGTGATTCAATTAACTAAAAAAATTACCAATAAGTTTTAGAAATTTCTCTGAAACTGCAAACTTTTTTTTTCAGATTTCTGAGAAATTTATCCAAAAGAGAGACCATCAATTTCAACGTAACTAGCAAAATATTAAAATTTTTGGGGAACTGTAAAATTTTAGAAAAAAATTTCAAAAAAAAAGGAAATTCGAACATTGTTGAGATGATCAGCATATTTTTTACTGATGTTTCTTTTGAAACTCATTTAAAAAAATCAATCAGTTTTTATAAATTTGTATGAAACTGCAAAATTTTGTTGGAAAATTTGAACAAAAATAAAAAAATTGGAAATTTTATATTTTTCATTATTTCATTATTTTAAAAAAATCTTCTCAGAATTAAAAATGTTATTATATTTTTTTTCAAAACATGCCTTATATCGATTGATATTCATTTAAAATTCTGAAATTTTTATTAGTTTTTTTTTTGAAATCCCAATAAAAACAAATTTTTTTGTACTTCTTTTTTTGTA
Organism: Caenorhabditis becei; assembly: GCA_900536315.3. Taxonomy (NCBI): domain Eukaryota; kingdom Metazoa; phylum Nematoda; class Chromadorea; order Rhabditida; family Rhabditidae; genus Caenorhabditis; species Caenorhabditis becei. The sequence goes on from LR539483.1 coordinate 42,422, forward strand.
GTTTCTACCGTCATGAAACGAATTCCTCCAACTTTTTCGGAAAAATTAGCTAATTTTGAAACTGTGAATAATTGTTCTTCATTTTTCCAGACATCCGCCTTGCCATCCGTCAAATCTGTCGTCATCACTGCGAATCGCTTATCAGAGAACAGTTCGAAGGACCCGCGATTCGGATCATGCGACTCCTCGAATCTCGTCATTTTCTCGATGAGGAACAAGTCGAAAAGTTGAGTATGATGAGTGGGAAAGAGGCCAGAGAGATGTTGTACGCACTTGTCGAGGAGGGATACGTATTTACCAAGGTGAGCGGAACAGCTTTTATGAATTTTTCAAAATTTTTATTTAAGAAAACCAAAAAGTTATCCAAAACTTACTGAAAAACACGAAAATTGCTTCTAAAAATCTTCTAGAAATTAGAGAAAAGTATAGAAAAACCCGGTTTTTTTTTTTGAAATTTTACAAATAATTTTTTTAAAAAATTGAGCACGAAATTCCCCATTTATTGCCGTTTTTAGATGAAAATTTAGATGAAAATGAGATTTTCTGAGATTTTATAAAATTAACCGATTTTGGAAAACTTCAGAATTTTTCTCTATTTTTCTGGCGAGCATTTTTCAAATATTCAGAACTCAAACATAGTGGTACGATCTTAATTTTTGTAAATTTGAAAGAAATTTGAAACTGTAAAAACAATTTTTTTCTAAAAAAAAATGAAAATTAAGCAGTATTTTTTTTGTAAAATTGAGATCAATGTTTTGCAATTTTTCAAATTCGAAAACTCATTCAAATACTCGGAACACTGCTTCTTAAGTTTATCTTGAATAATCTGAAAGTTTTGAAACAGAAAATAATTTAGTTTTTAGGCAGAAATTGAACAATTCAATAGTAGATTTTTCAATTTTTATGCTTGAAAGTTTTTTTGAAATTGTATTCAACACTCAACAAAAATTGTTATTATTTTTGTGAAGTGACACTTTTTTGAAAATTCTGAGCAAATTTTCTAATTTTCCAATTGTTGACTTCATTCCAAGATCAACTAAAGAATTTTGATTTTCGAATTTCCAGAAAAATTGAAACAGAAAATTTTTTTCTGGAAAACACTTTATTTTTATCAAAATTCAGACCATAAGACACACAGAATACTCAGATGGAATGCTCCCGATATGACCCATGTCGATTCCATCGGGACCAGGGGGGATCGAAGGACCCTTGGTGGGGTAGTTCACCC
>LR539483.1:44861-64751 GCA_900536315.3 Caenorhabditis becei
AGGTAATTACCCACATTTTCGTTTTTTTACTCGTTCCTTATCTTCAAAAATGATCGAGTTAGAATTTATCAAAGTGAGCCTATAAACTTTTCCGAAAAATATCTATTTTCAATTTTATCTCGAGAATAAGGGCCTACGACACAGGTTTCCCTTTAAGGGTGAACTACCCCACCAAGGGTCCTTCGATCCCCCCTGGTCCCGATGGAATCGACATGGGTCATATCGGGAGCATTCCATCTCAGAATATTTTTCTTAAAATTAAAACAAAATTGTGAAACAGAAATTTTTTTTTGAAAATTTTGCCAAACAACACATTAATAAATAATTGATTTTTTATTTTAAAAAATTTTGTGAAACTGAAAACAATTTTAGAAAAATGGTGAGTTTTTTATATTCTAAAAAAAAATTTGGAAACTTTGGAAAAAAAGCAAAATTCAAAAACATATTCAGAAGCGGAGAACACGGTACCAATCGTTTTTCTCCTAAAACTTTCAAAAAAAATTTTTGAAACAGAAAATTAGTTTTTTGAGAAACCCCTGCTTTTTATGCAAAAAACCAAACGATATTGATCAGAGAATGGTAGATTCCCAATTTTTTGAGCTTGTAAATACATTGAAACTGTAAAGTTAAAATTAAGTTTTATTCGGATTCTGTGAAAATTCATTTTTTTTAATGTCCTGAAAAAGGGATTATAGAGTTTTCATTTTTCAAACCTCTAAACAATTCGAAACAGTAATTTTTTTTGATTGCGCAGAATTGAAAAATTTCGAAAAAATTCTGCAGAAAAATATGCTGAAGCTGCTTGCTGAATTCAATGGTGTCTGCTGAATTCAATGGTGTCTTCGGAAATTATCGGTTCGCAAACACTGATTTTTTATGATTTTTCAAATTTGAATTTTTCGGATAATTGGGAGATTATTTGCCTACAATAAATCGGCTAGAAGTTTGTTCTAACCGGCGAATTCTGAAGGCACCATTGAATTCAGCGCATTTTTCTGTGCATTGTCAATATTTTTCCGAAATTTTCCAGAACTGCGAAAAATTAGAAACATTTTTTTGGGAAAATCGCAAAATTTCAATCACAATACCCATTTATTCCAGCCCGTCGGCCGCAGCAACGACTTCCAACCAGCCCGCACCTTCTACCTCTACTACGTCGACCTTCCCCGAACCATCCGTGGCCTCGTCGAGTACACCTGCAAACTCGTCCGCAACCTCATCCTCCGCCAGCACCACGAACGATCCGAACACAAATTGGTGCTCGACAAGGACGCCAACGTGCAGCCGATCATCGAGAACATCCGCTCCAACGAGGATCTCGACGAGGCGACGAAGCTCTCGCAGATCACCGAAGTCGAGGAGATGTACCTGCCGGGACCCGATCGGGCACAACTCAACCGATTCAGAAAGGCCAATGCGACACTTTTGGCGGCTCAGGATCAATCGATTCGGGTTCTGCTCGCTTTCAAGTTGTTCTTGGCCTCGAATCAGGCCTAATCGTTGTTGTTATTGAATTCATTGATTTTTCCTTTTTTTTTTCTGTTATCTTCCCTTTCTCTAACTTTTCTCAAAGAAAATCATTCATTCCATTTAGGCAACACGAGTAAAATTCAAAAACATAATCACAGCCCAACCACCACTGGCTTCTCCTCCAGCGAATTCGAGTTAGTCTTTTCGGATTTTTGCGATGTTTGCGATTTCTGTGACTTTTTGGACTTTTGGGACTTCTGGGACCCCTTGGAAGACGTCGACGACGACTTCCCCGACTTCTCGGCCTCCAGATTCTCCGACGCGGATCTCTGCGATCTTCTCGACTTCTTCGCTGATCTTTCCGATCTCTTGGCTGCCAAATGAGCAGTCATTCGGCCGGTCGGCGATCTATTCATGCAATCGGGCCCTCGTTCCGATTCTGAGGATTCCTTGGCTTCTGGAGACTTAAGAAGCGGTTTGGATGGGGATGGAGCTATCGGAGACGCCTGGGACACCTTCGGATTGCCGTTTTCGTCAATGGTGATGATGGTTGGAGGTGGAGTTGTGATGATGATTAGGGAATCGTCTTCTTCGGGTTTTGGGGTGTAGAGGAAACTGGAAAAGAATAAGGAATCGATAGGAAATTGAATTCTGAACAAGTTTCCAGTTGACCAAATTTTGATAGCTTTGCTCCTTATCAAGTTATCAGTGAATTATGTTGAGCTTCACTCTCAGGAGTGACAACTTGATAAGGAGCAGAGATAGCAAAAAGTTATCAACTGGTGAAATGTAGATCATGTCTAGATGAACAACTTCTCAGTTGATCACTTTTTGCTATCTCTGCCTCTTATCAAGTTATCAGTTGATTTCTTGTAATTTCTAACACCTTGTTGTAATCAGCTGATAACTTGATAAGGAGCAGAGATAGCAGAAAGTTATCAACTGACGAGATGTAGATAATGTTTAGATAAGCAACTTTTTAATTGATCAGTTCCTCGGATCTTTGCTCCTTATCAAGTTATCAGTGGATTTCTTCTAATTTCTAGCTCCTTGTTGTTATTTATTGATAACTTGATAAGGAGTGAAGCTACTGATAAGTGATCAACTAACAAAATGTAGGAAATCTTTTACTCTACAACTCCTCAGTTGATTACTTTTTCCTATCTCTGCTCCTTATCAGCTTATCACTCAATTCCTCACCTCAACTTGAACAAAACCACTCCCAAATAGAACATCAACGCTCTCGACGTCATTCCGAATATCATATCTGAAGCCATTCCACCTAAAACTTCTTTATCACTGATAAGCCCCTCATCTTTATCACTAACACGGGAAATACTTCCTGGCATCCAACCAGTCTCCGTCGTCAGTGCCGTACCACGATCCATGATAGATCAATCGCAAAGTGCCAAATGTCACAGAAGTGACTGCCCAGACGAGCTGATAAAGATACTGATAAGGCAGCTTATCAGTTGATAACCAACCAGAGTAACTGAACAGAATGCGTACCAGATATGATTAGGGCAACTGATAAGTGATAAGAAGGCCACGCCCATAGTCATCCGCATCGGGATGGCGTACATGTATTCGTGCCAGAAGACCTTACGGAAGTCCGCTGTGACCTTAGCCTTCGGCATCTTCGCACTGATAAGGATTTATCAATCAATAATCCTTATCACCAAGGGACTTACTAATCAATAACCGCTATGGTACTGATAAGGGAAACGGCGACGAAGATCGCAGTGAACGCGTAGAAGTGGTACTTGGCCTTCCATCCCCAAAGCTTGTCGTCGAGGTCCACGGTGAACATATCGATACTGATTAGCTTTGATTTACTGATAAGACCTCTGGTGATAAGGGTTACTAGATTAGGGTAGGTCAGGGGACAGGACAGGACAGGCCATCGGGGGGCTGGGATCTTGGGACTTCACGTGGGAAATTGTTGGGTTACTGTAGCTTTTTTTGAACAGTTTTTTGACGGAATTTGACAAGTTGAAACTGGAAATGTAAACAAAACATTTATTTCATTAATTTATTTTTAAAAACCATCAAAAATAAGGCTAAAAACTAAAAATTCGGCGCTGTCACCATCTCCGCACTTCTCTGAACTGTTCCGGATATCGGAGAACTTGAAGATGTTGTTGATCTTGTTTCGGGAGCTGATGGACTTCTTTTGGGATTTGGAGCTTCTTGAATAATTGGAGAAACAAGAGAAGCTGGGTTATGGGAGAGTGGAGCCATTGGGGGACGGATCGGAGCGATGAGGTATGGATCCGAGGGGGGAGAGTAGAGGAAGCTGGAAAGATGGGATTTGGGGAGGGCACTGGGAAAGCGCAAAGGGCGACGAGAGCTGCGTCAAGGCACTAGAAAAGCGCCAACAAGGCGAATTAGTCCGATGCACTGGAATTGCGCCAGCATCAGAACAGCGAAGACACTGAATATGGGCTAGTGATTTGGCAAGCGTCAAGGCATGGACAGTGTGTGGTAAATGGAGATTTGAGGTCGGGGAAAGGGCACTGGAATGGGGTCAGCACTGGGAAAGCGCAAAGAGGGCTGGCAATCTAGAGATGCGTCAAGGCGCTGGAAAAGCGCCAACAAGACGAATAAGTACGATGCACTGGAATGGCGCCAGCCCGAAAAATGCGTCGGCACGAGAAAAGCGCAAAGACACTGTGACTTAAGAAGCGTCAACGCACTGAAATTGCGCCAGTGTACTATTATTGCGTAAGAACACTAGAATTCCACAAAGGCTCTTGAATGAGTTTTGTGCACGGATAATGCGCCAGCTCTGAAGCGTCAGGGCACGGAAAGTACGTCAGGGAACTAGAAAAGCGCAAGCAGACTAGAAGTGCGTCAAGGCAGTGAGAATGTGTCAGTGCACCATGATTGTGTCAAGCAACCAGAAACGCGTCAGGGCTCCCAAAGTGCGCCAATGTACCGGAATTGCGTCTGGGCACTGAAAATGCGCCAATGCACTAGAAAGGCGCAAAAACTCTAAAATGAGTCACGGCACTGAAGACGCGCCAGCCAACCCCCCTTTCCTCACCTGAATTTCACGAAAACCAAACTCCCATAAATCTTTATCAAAATCACTATCACTGCGGAAGAAATGTGTATCGCTGTGATCTCTAAAACCAGGATTATTGATTTTTAAGAATTTCTTTCAAGAAAACTACCATCGAGATAAATATTGATCAAGTTGAGAATTCCAGTGATTATCTGACAATTTTTGAATGTTTTGAAGAAAAAATTAAAAAATTTACCAGAAAAATGGCACTAGATCCATACAACCATTTTCTTGGAAATCGAATGAAAATGCAACAGATTATTGAGTAAATTGACTGAAATTTCCAAATTTTGCGCAAAAAAAGGTTCAAATAAAATGGGGAGAATTACCCATATAACAGCATAACCAATTTTCGCTCGCCAAGTATTCCAGAAGAGATTTGTATTTTTTATAGTGCTGGAAATTGATTTTTTTCAAATTGATTTTTAAATTTGAAAATTCAACCTACTATCTATGATAAACCGCAACAAATGTAGAAATACCTGTAGCAAATAAGCATAAAAGGGACAAGAGGAGGAAATGGATCTGAAACTTTTTTTTCGTTACGCTTCAAAATTTCCAATTGGCGCGTAGGATATCTCGCAGCGAAAACTACAGTAAGATTTGCATTTTTCAGTCTTACTGTAGTTTTCGCTGCGAGATATCCTTTTTCCCTTACTTTTCCCTTCCAACACCATAATTTAGTGTCCAAGTCGATAATCATTTTTTTGGAAATCGAAAACAATTCCAATTCCCCCTTTCAAGTTCCAGTTTCGTTTCAGGAAACCCGGTTTTTAAAAATAATAAAAACAGTTTTTTTTTTGAAAGTGTACTATATTTATTGATAAAAGACAACTGTTAAAACAATTCACACAGTAGAACGTATCACCTATGTTGTCTGGTTTGGGAAGTTCCCAACGCAACACGGAATGAGTTTTTATTTAGATTAAGGTGTTAGATTGGTTACCAGTAGAGTACTTGTGGAGTATGCTTTGGCTGACAAAGTATAGATTCTTCCTCCATTGAACAATGTTTTCCGATGTGATCGCCATTGGGATTTTCGATTGTGTGATGTGGTTGAGCCGAGCATACTCTGTGAAGAATGTCTGAAAAAGAAATTACCTTTGATTTCTGAAATTAAAAAATACCTGTAGGCGTTCTGCATGAGGTGTTGGGATCTCGATCTCCTCCGAATGTGGCTCTGTCGATTGTTTGAACAATCGCACTCCGATGTTTCTGTCGTCCTCGAACCGGCATCGGACTCCATCGAGGACTAAAGCATCATCTTGGCGCTCTCTTGGTTCGAATTGTCGAACCATGTCGGGATCTGCAGGGTCCTGCTGGAGTTCGCCAATGAGCTGGAAATCAACCATAACTTTATTGATGTCAACTTTGGGTCTTCCATTGAGATGTGTCTTCATTGCCATTTCGTGTCAAGAGATGAGCAAAATCGGTTGAAAATTAAGAGAGTTATTTAGCGATTTCAAAAAAAAAACAGAGTTGAAAAGTTGCTCTATTCTCACCTCTTTTGCAAAGATGTGTTCTTATCACTAATCAATTGGGAATCAAATATAATAAAAAGTAGGAACTTTAGAAAAATAAGTGGAAAGTTAGCCAACCTTCTGGTGGCTCGAGGTGGCTCTGAAATGGACCTGTAGAGAATGAAGGTGGGGGATCGTTGGTGATAAGATAATTGGTGATACGATAAGCAGTTGATAGCAGGAGAGAGAGAGATAATGAAACACAGGTCAGAGATAAAGTCATCAAACTGATTGATAGATGAATTCTTTCCGTTTCCAATTGTGACGTGTCGGAGCAGGGGCCGATTGATAACGATTGATAACCAGCACAGTAATCAATGTGTGTTTCATTCAAATTGGGATGGTTTTTAAAACATTCATATTAACAAAATATTAGAGGTATGAAAAATCCAGTGGTGTAGTGATGAGAAAATTGGCACATTCTAGAGAATTTAGAAAAAAAGATTTTACATTAGAATTGTTTCCGATGTTTGATTCAATATAAAATCGATGTTTTCGGAAAAAGGGAGGAAAAATCAGCGAGAAATATAAATTTACAATTGTGAATAGTTATTTATTTAGTTACAATAAGTTTATACAAGAAGGTCAAGTCAGTTTTGATTCTGCGGATTTCTAAAGATTCCAAATTACAATAAGATAGGGCAGAAAAATGGGAGACATACGGAATAGATAATTTCTTGAAAATACGATAAATGAAGGATTTCTGAAAGGATTCTAGTCTTTTAACATCATCTTTGAGGCAAGGGGATGTGACAACGGAGCAGAATTCAAGGAGAGGCCTAATATAAATTATGTAGCATTTAAGAAAGGAATCAAGATCACCATGGCGTAAAATATTAAAATTTTGTTGACTCGAAGTTGAACTTTCATCATCACAATAATCATCACAGAGCCCTTTCGTATTCTTCCTCACCCAAGTGTGCACACTCTTCGTGGAACATTGGAATCGCCTTTTCTCTTCTTTTTCGCTAATCGCAGGTTCATCTGAAAGAAGTTGGATGAATTTCTAAAATAAAAAACAATAAGAACCTTCGAGAAAGCTTGCCATTCCGGAACGTTTCCTTCTGAAAATGGGTCTGGCAGTACAGTGTTGCGGCACCTTTTTTCCAATTTCAAGTTCTCGATTCGGATATTGAACTTCTGACATTTACATACCTGGAATTAATAGCATTTTAACTTTTGAAAGACAAATCGAAACTTAGAAAACTGTAAGGATTTCTCTTCCCTCTCAAGGGATTTTTCTGTACACATTTATTGAGGTCGAAACATGGTTACGCAATGATACAATGACGAGGGATAGCTTTTACATCCCTCAAGAACAGAAGTAAAATCAACAGAGAGGATTCCCCGCCGAATAGCACGTGCTTGTACTCTGCATTATGTTAGAAACCCCCGGTTTTTAAAAAAAATCTTTTTGGAATAGCTCACCTCAACGTTGTTCAGAATAGCCAGAAGATTAGTACATAGCAGTCTATCAGAACATACAAAAGCAGGAACTTCAAAGAAATCAGTGATAGCCGACCTTCTGGTGGCTCAGGGACAGAACAATACTAGACTGATATTGTACTGAATGAAAGGGAATAGAAAGGGAAAGGAGGGAGGGAGAAGCATGAGTCATACAGTAAAGGAGAGAGAGAGAAGGAAACCGTGGGGAGACGCAGACAGCACAGTGAGTCAACGGATCGGAGGCTTTTTCTATTTGATTGAAAAAGAGATTGGAAGAGAAAGAGAAGAAGGGAATTGATTGGAGAATTCCACTTCCACCCTCTGTTTCCCCTCATTTCCTATTCTTATTTCTGATTCTTGTTTTTTAAACATTTTTTTTCAAAAAACCAATTCATTCATTGAACAAAAAAATAATCAGAGTAAAACTTGTGATTGTATCTTCGCATTTTAAATCTTTTTGCGTCGGTAGATCCTTCGGGGCCGTCTTCAGATATCCGCTGATCACGAACTGCTTCCGGATCCTTTTCATTTTTCCACTGCCAATGTTTCAGAGCCTGATACATTGCATGCGGGAGACAGTTCTTTACAACTGAAAATTGAATTATGTTTTGCACAGGTTCTGATTACAAACCGTTATTTTTCATTATCGTGCTACTCTTGCATTTGCTCAGAACAAGTGTTTCCAGACTCCCATCAGCCATTTTCTCAATATCGTCGTCATTCATCGTCTCGTCATCAGGTTCCGGGGTTTCATCGTCGATGATCGAACCTTCTTCTTCTTCATCGTTCTCTCTTTCCTCTTCTTCATCTTCATTGTCTTCATCATCTTCATCAAACCCAGACATTCGGGCTTCGTCCTCGATAAGTTCGTTTCCCGCATCTCTCTTCACCTTTCTTCTTTTTCCATTCACGTCCTTCGGGAAAAACTGGCATTCCGGTCAAATTATGTCTTTTGAAAAGCCTCCGTCCACTCCCACTTGGATGTTTGAAATGAGTTAATTTGATCTCGAACTGAAAAACATATTTTAATACTCTCAATCGCTCACGTATTTACCTCTAGTCACAACCAGTGGTTGTTTCGATGTAGACTGCGACATCAGATCCATTTCACGTTCCAATCTTGCAGGTTCGTAATGGTCCTTTTGCAAAGTAAATCTCGGGGAGTTCGGAAGAACTGATCGATGCTCCGACTTGGCTTTCGTCTCGCATAAAGTGCTTCGCTAAGGCACGTACCATAGCGGCGATTCTACTCGGATACTTCATCTTGGAGAACATGGCGGGTTTTATGCACACTTTGACTCTTTGCACTCTAAGGATTTTGTCGAAAGCGGTTTTCTTCTTTTCCTTTTTTTAAAGCAAAAATCGTGTTCTTCCGCCGGTTGTCAACCTGAACAGACTTGAAAATTATATGAACTTCACAAAATACACTTACCTGTCATTTGATTCATTCATTCGGCCGTTGTGACAGTATTTCCCGTGTTCCTCTCATTTTCACTTCAGTGGTCAGTGTGATTCTTCCGGAAAGTTCTACGAACAACACATCCAGCAGAAATGTCGGATATTTTGCCATGTCGTCTCAGAAGATTAGAATATCAGAACATAAAATAGCAGGAACTTCAAAGAAATCAGTGATAGCCGACCTTCTGGTGGCTCAGAAACAGAACAATACTAGTCGAGACGACAAGTATTGGACTGAATGAAGGGGAATGGAAAACGGAACGTTGGGAGGGAGAAGCATGGGTCAGAAGGGAACGGAGAGAGATAAGGGAACTATGGCGAGACGTAGACAGAACAGTGAGTCATCGGATTCGAGGTCTTTTCTGTTTGACCAGTGGATGACGTTTTGTCGCGGTCTGAGCTTGCCTCAGGACCTGGTTATTCGAAAGAGAATACTCAACTCCCTATACTGAAGCGGGCTCAAATTTCGAAAATTAATCTTATTTTGGCTCACGGAGTCACCAAAGTGTCCAGTCAGTCATTTTTCAGCGTGAAAAATCTGTTTTTCAGTGCTAATTTCAATATTTTAGTGCTAGCTGGGACTTTGCGGGCTCCGTGAGCCAAAATAAGGACTTCTTGGCAAAATCTGAGCCCAGTTCACTATAGGAAGTCGATGATTCTCTTTCGAATGAACCGGGTCCCGAGTCAGTCCGACATGTGATTGTATTGAAGAAATTCTATTGGAAACCCTAGTACGCTGTGGTTTAGCAAAAATGAACAGCCAAACAGTCTTTATCAGTTTATTATTTATCTATTAGCTCCATTTTTATCACAGAGTATCTTCCGTGTTGAATGACTTTCTCTGCGACTTCTTCGCCTTCTTCAGTCCTCTGAAACTCTTCCCGAACTCTGGTCCTTCCTCAGATTCACTGGATCCTTCAGCAGACACTTCATAGATATCCCCTTGTTCCCCACCAGCCGACACTCCAACCTTTTCGTTGAATCGATCGAAATAACTGGAAAAGGGTCCCTTTTTTTGGGTCAGCGGTGTCCCATTTACCTCAACCGACAGTATACAAAAGAGCAGAAGACGTTGAGGGAGATGGCGACGGCGCAGTTGATAAAGAGCAGGATATGGGAGGCTGTGGTGATAAGTGGTAAGGAAACTGATAAGAAGGTACCTTTAGCTTTTGGAAACTCTTCGGAATAGAATTGATGGCGATCGGTTAGGTAGAAAATGATCCAGAAAAGGGTTACTGTAGCCATCATGAGCTGGAAATTTGGAATTTTAGAAAGATTTTGGGATTCTGGAAACCGTGAAAAATCCATAACATCCATAGGCGCATTTCGAGTTAACACAGATTAAAATGAACGTCCAGAGGGAGCTGCAGCACTGGAAAATTGGAAAATTGAGATTTTGAAAAAAAATTTTTTTTTTAATTTCAAAAAATCAAAAAATCAATATTTTCTCATTTGACTTACGAAACAAATAAACGGAGCAACACCCAAAAAAGCCGCAAATGTGTAACTGAAAATAAACATTTTTTTTTGAATTATCGATTTTTCTGAAAACTAACTATCCTGGCCCGAAAAGCATGACACAAGCTACTAGACAGTAGCCGAAACCGATGAATAGCATGGCTTCCTGGAATTATTTTCAATTTTTTAATTTTATTGATTTTATTGACTTTATTGATTTTTTAAAAATATTTTTGAGCTTATTTGAGCAGCTTTTTCTAAATTTTTTTATTGCGAAAAAAGTTTTTTTTTTTTGAAACTTTTGTAAAATATCGATTTTTGACTTTTTTGACTCACTTTTGCTCGGAAACAGCATATTTTGGTGTCGAGCTTAGGTTGCGATTCAAAGTACATGCCCATTTTTGGAATATTGATTTTTTTTCTTTGAGAAATAGTTTCTGGTGATAAGGAAGTGATAAGCGGGGAATTGGATGATTGGAACGGCGGGATTTTCACGTTATTTGGTATCGAGAAAAATAGAAAATCATAAAGATATGGAAATTTTTTGGAACTGGGAAAAAATTTTTATTTGTGGATTTGAATTTTTATTTTGGATAATTTGAAATTTCTCAATTTTGAAAAAAAATTGAAAATTGGGATGTTTATTGGGAAAACAAATTTCAAAAAAATTAGAAAATTTTTGATATTTTTTTGAAACTGTGAACAATTCATTTTATTGGTTTCAATTTTTTATCCTATTTCTGATAACAAGAAATGTAATGGAATTTTCATAAAACGATAAACATTTGAAACAATTTTGAAACCGAAACTTTATTTTACAAATTGAAAGACATTTTTTTTCAAATTTTCATTTTTTTTTTTACTTTTGAAAAATAATTTGTTTCAGAATTTGTAAAAAGAAGCATAATAATATTCTCAATTTATTGAGAAAGTCAAAAAAAATCGTAGGAAATGATAAAATTTCTGCTTTCATCAAAGTGATTTCTTGCGAGTTACAGAACAATTTTTTTTTGAATCTGCAAATTTTTTCAGATTTTTTTGTAATCATCTGTAAAAAAACAACAACAAAAATATTCATAGTTTATTGGAAAAATCAGAAAAAAATCGTACACAAAAAAGAAATTAAAATATTCAGAGAATGGAATTTCAATGATTAACTGAAATCATTAAATTCAAACTTTTTTTCAAAGTTTTTTGAAACTGAAAAATACATTTTTTTGGATTTCGGATTTTTCGGAAATTTGATATTCCTTTATTTTTTGAAATTTGAACATTGAAATGTTTATTGAATGAATTATGAACGGAAAAACAAATTTCGAAAAAACAGAAATTGTATGGAATTTTTTGAAACTGAAAAAAAAATTTTGAATTCAATTTTTTCTATTTTTGAAAAGATTGGACTTAATAAAAATTCTAAAAAAAATGCAAATTTTTTTCAGAGTTCTTTTTCTGTAACAATCTGCAAAAGAAACAATGAAAATATTCAAAGTTTATTCATAAAATAAAAAATAATAATTTGAAATTGAAATTTTCAGAGAATGGAATTTCCATGATTCACTGAATTCCTTGAATTCAAAATTTTTTTTCAAAAATTTTTGAAACAGAAAAACATTTCATTTGTGTTTTTCAATTGTTATTGAAAATTTCGTAATTTCATAAATGATTGGAAAAACAAATTCAAAAAAACTGAAAATTTTTGGAATTTTTTGAAACTGAAAAATTTTGATTAATTTTTTTCATTTTTTTTTCATCACAAGACACGTTATGCAATTTTCATAAAACAACAAAATTTTGAAAAAAATTTGAAACTGAAATTTCATTTTTCAATTTTTTTTCAGAACTTTTTTGTGATAATTCGTGAAAAACAACAAAAATATTCAAGGTTTATTTTTGAAAAAATCTGAACAAATTGTACAAAAAATGAACTGTGATTCATTGATATTATCCTCATTGAATTCAAACGTTTTTTTCAAAACTTTCTGAAACAGAAAAATTTTTAATTTTTTGTTTTTTCACAAATCAGTTTATCACTGTCTCCCCTGATTCTGTTCATTTCTGATCCTCCTCAACTCGTCCAAATCCATCGGATCCTCTCTCCAACCCATTCCCTCATTCGTCAGTTGTTCCGGTGTATCCACTGGAACACCCATGTACTCGGCTATCTGATCAACTGATAGAACGGCCAATTTCCTGGCGATAACGAATCCAATGCAACTCACGAAACCGAGACATTCGAGGAAGTTGGAGAGCTGGAAAAATCAATTCATTTTTTGGTTTTCAGAAGTGTCATGTCATCAGAAAATGTCAAATTTTTTGAAAAATCTTTATTTGAGACAAAAATTGATGCTTTTTGTAGTGGAAAAATTGTTATTTGGAAATGGGAGCACCATCAAAATGGATAAGTTAATGTCAAAAAATAAAATAGCTAATTTCAGTACTTTTTGTGAAACAGGAATTTTCAAAAATTCAGAAAAATTTTTTTTTTGAAAATTTGCTATTGGAAAGTTTTTCTAGAAAAATAATAGTTTCAAAATATTCAGAAATTTTTTTAATTTCGATTTTTCATTCAATTTTCTTCTACAGAAGCTTCTGGCAAGATTCAGATGATTTTTGTTCATGATAAAGTGAAATTTGTGAAAAAAAGAAGTTTTTTCGGTTTCAGTGGTTCTTTTTACTACATTCTCGAATTTTTCAGATGTTCCCAAAACATTTTGTTAGAATTCCCATACTTTTTCAAGATTCCATTTTTTTTCAAACTCCGCTTCTTGCTCACCTCAATAACATCCCTCAACTGATCCAACTCGCACAGATTCGCTTCTGGATAGTCCTCCAGCCTTGCAGGTCTTCCCAACTGATTAACTGGTGTATATTTCCCAATGTTATCGATAAGAAATCGGCCAGCTGCTGAAGGAAATGGCACTTCCAGAGGAGCAGAGATCACAGTCGATTCGGTTTCCCAGTTGGGATTCTGGAATGCAATTTGCCGATTAAAAAAAAATATTTTCAATCAACTATGAAACAAACCGGGAAAAACGCCAATTTTTTTTTGAATTTTTTTGAAACCGGAAAATTGGTATTTTGAAAATTTTGAAATTCGTGATTTTTCAGTTACTGTTTTTCTGCCTGACAAGGGAAGTGTTTATACTAAACCAGATAGATTTTGATGAAACTTGGCACAGGGGTAGCCTAGGGGTCCAATAGAAGGGTACCGAGAGCATTTTCGCCGGAGAAGCTTTTGGGGGCTCAAATGCTCCAAAAACTGTAGAGGCCTCCTAGCGAATCGAAAAAGGTACGTATGGAAAGCTGAAGTCACGAGGATCACGAATATGTAATCAGATCGTGGTTGTCTTGCAGTTCGCGCCAAACCCTATGGTTAAGGTCCGAAACATGAAGCCGCGGGCTCAAAACCCAAATTGGAACACCACGCGCATATCTTCGCACCTGTTATCAGCTGTTCGGCAAGTGACAGGTGATCGAGTGGGTAGCAGGGTTGGGTAGTAAACGGACGGTGTGGGTTCGGTTCCAACTTTTTTTGATTCTTTTCGCAAAGTTTTTTTCTGACACAGACATTCTCTAGAATCAGTTTTCAAGCTTCTCCATGTTATCCATGGTACCTTTTACCTACGTACCTACGTACGTACCTTTTTCGATTCGCTAGGAGGCCTCTACAGTTTTTGGAGCATTTGAGCCCCCAAAAGCTTCTCCGGCGAAAATGCTCTCGGGACCCTTCTATTGGACCCCTAGGCTACCCCTGTGCCAAGTTTCATCAAAATCTATCTGGTTTAGTATAAACACTTCCCTTGTGAGGTATCGTCAAATAAGTTATTCGGTTTTTTACAAAACTTTTTGAAACCGAAAAAAAAATCTACATTTCTGAAAATTACCAAGATATTCACAACTTTTTAATTTGTTTTTTTTTTTAATTTAATTTTTTTTGTACACCACACGACCAATTAACTTCAAAAAAATTATATTTTTTCAAAATTTTTCGAAACTGAAAAAAATTGAATTTTCCCCAATCTCACCTCACTAGCCACTGCATTTCTCAATGTCCCGGACCTCCTGACAGTTTCCTTATCAGACACTGTTATCGATTGACCATCACTGAATCGAAGGGTTACTTCTAACTTGGAATCTGTCATTTATGAGCTGAAAAATAGAGAAAATGGACGAAAATTCAGGAAAACCAGGAAAAACAAGGGACAAAACCCAGAATTCTTGCCAAAAACTCTTTAATTTTATGAAAATTCCAAGAAGTGGTTAGAATAGACACAAAGCGTCCTTTCTTTCCGTTCCGATTGCCATCGTCTACGTCTCCTCGATTGGTACACTCTCTCGTTGGTTGTTGGCAATTGGAAAGGAGTGAGAGAACGAGACGAAGACGGTGAAAGATAGGTCAGCAAGTGACCACGGAATGCAACAATACATATGATTAATAGTGGTTGATGAGAAACTCATTAGGATTGAGCGGAAATTTTGAAATGATACTTCCCCTCGGTAGCTGGCAAATACTGCCAATCCGCCTTCATGTGTACGGCCTCGGCGACCTAGTTCAACGTGTCCTCGGTAGTATAGTGGTGAGTATCCGCGTCTGTCA
This sequence comes from Caenorhabditis becei, assembly GCA_900536315.3. Classification (NCBI taxonomy): domain Eukaryota; kingdom Metazoa; phylum Nematoda; class Chromadorea; order Rhabditida; family Rhabditidae; genus Caenorhabditis; species Caenorhabditis becei. The sequence goes on from LR539483.1 coordinate 59,878, forward strand.
CATGCGAGACCCGGGTTCAATTCCCGGCCGGGGAGAAATCTTTTGGAATAATGAGTTTACAATGAATTGATGATTTTTAGAGTTTTATTTGAGAAATAAGGATTATTAGGTTATTACAGTGATTAAAATTATTAGAAAATCTTATCAGTGCTCCATCTTCTGCTCATTCTGCTTCTTCTCGTGCTCCGCAAAGTTGATGAATGTCTGCTTCCAAGTGAAGTCGAAGAGCTCATCAGGTGGGTTTGGGTAGAGTGCCTTGCAGTGTCTCTTGAACATCCTATCAGCAGTTTCGTCGAATTCCGGATGAGCATCGACGAATCGGAGAAGATCCCACGGGGACATGGTCTTCATGGCCTTCTTGGTCTCCTTGTAGTGGGAATAGACGGGTGGAGAGGGAATGGAAGTGGACGAGGCGGACGGGGTGAAGTGGAACTCGAACTTCTCGGAAATCTTCCGTTTCTTGGCGGGTGGGGCTCCAGAAGAAAGTTTCTTGGAAGAGGTGGAGTTGGTGGGGAAGACGAATGGCATGGTGATTCTGAAAATTAGAGGATTCTGGAGGAAGATTCAGAAGGCAAAAGAAGGAAAAGAGAGAGCAAAAAACAATACGACCACTCGGGACGAAGACAAATGGGCAGAATGACTATGGTCTCCCTGGAAAGACCGATGGATTGTATCGACACGCCCCCTTGGTCCCTCCCATGTTTTTCAATCGACCCATGGTCCCTGTAGGCACCTGGCACTGGGAACATCTGGAGATTTGAAGATGGCCATGTGACAATGGTTGTTACAATCCATCGGGCGTTCCAGGGAAACCCATAGTCATTCTGCTCATTTGCCTTCTGCTTTGGGAATCATCCAGAAGCCTAGATTCAGGCCGGTGGAGCCTGAAAAGCCTGAAAAGTCCGAGGAATCCGAGGAAGAGGATGATGAATATGAAGTCGAAGATTTTATTGTCACTGAAGGCTTTTTTGACAATGCAACTGACAAACACACTTGCACCCAGTTTGTGAAAAATTTTTTCAACACGCTGGAATTTTATTTTCGATAGGTTTTACAGGTTGGAATCGCAAAGAAAAAGCCAACATATCAAATTTCACTCAATTTTGCAATCGGGTTACTGTACTTTTCCCTTCAAACCGGTGTAACGCAGCAAATTCGACTCGTATCGGGCCCAACATTTTTGAGGAGGTGCTCTAGGACCTGTGCAGACTGAAAAATAAGTACGCAGGTTGGAACTTTCGAATTGGCCAAACCCCGATGATGTGTGGATTTCAGTTATACGAAAATCGGCAGTCAGTGATAATTCCACATATCGCTGGGGTTTGGCGAAAAATGAACCGATCAGGCCCGGTCTTGGATATGTTATTAGGCATCCTTAGTACTATCTTCCCCCAGAAGGGTTTCACTCTAGCTATTCTAGAACGGCCGGAATCCCGATTTCCATCGAATTTTTCCGCGAAATTCTGAAGTCATTCCACACATTGTTGCGGTTTGGCTAAAATAAAATTCCAGCATGCCTTCTTTTCTTTCAGCCTGCTCATAGTCTAAGCTACCCGCCTAACAAAACAGAAGTTGGTGCAAGTGTTGACAAATTGATGGTCAATTGCTTATCAGTTTTCTTATCAGTTATCTTGATGTTTAGTAAATAGTGGTCTGCTACTATTGTCAGCTCCCCTTTCCTTTGTTCCACATTGTCAGCTCAACCTAATCGTCACATGGTTACATGGCGAACACCTGCCCTCTTCACATTTCCAGATGTTCCCAGTGCCAGGTGTTTCCATGGGTCGATTGAAAAACATGGGAGGAGCCAAAGGGGCGTGTCGATACAATCCATCGCGTCTTCCCAAGGAGACCATAGTCATTCTGCCCATTTACCTCCGTCCCGAGTGGTCGTATCGTTTTTTGCTCTCGTTCTCCATCGATTTTTCCGTTTAGCCTTTTGAATCTTCCTTCATAACCCTCTAACTTCTCTTCTTTTCAGATCCACCATGACCTTCGTGTTCCCAGTCACCTCCGCCACCTCCTCGAAGCAGTTCCGTGTCTCTTCAGGACCTCCCCCGGCCAAGAAGATGAAGATGACCAACTCGCCGAGATTCGAGTTCAACGAATCGCCCGTCCGTACCTTCTTTCCCCTCCACAAGCCCACCCCATCTGCCCTCTCCAAGCCGGACTACAAACACACCAAGAACGCCATGAAGAACATGTCCCCCTCGGATCTTCTCCGATTCGTCCACACCAATCCGGACTACGCCATGACTGCTGAACGCATCTTCAAGAAGATCTGCCTCAACCAGATGACCAACCTCGACCCAGCTCTCGCCGCTTCTACCTGGCGTCAGACATACATCAACCTCTCGGAGCGAATGGAACACTGATTACTTCTTCTTCTAATAACTTGATATTTATCTAATAACCTAATTACCTAATCAATAATCAATCAATAAAATCTCTTTATTCATGTCAAGTAAATATCAATGATTTCTAGTACAAGTGCCCAGAGTGATTCTGCTCTCTCTTATGGCCTCCTCCATGGTTTCCACCGCCTCCATTTCCTCCGTTGCCTCCGGGATTCTGATTCTGCATCTGCATCTGATTTCCCCCATTATTATTGTTCCAGTTTCCATTCCCATTCCCATTCTGATTTCCTTGGAACCCTCCTCCATTTCCATTGAACTGTCCCTGACCCTGATTTCCATTATTATTGTTCATCTGGCTCTTCCCCTGACTCTTCCCGGGACTCTTCATCTGCGAAGTTCCACTTCCATCGTCGCTCTTGTTGAATCTGAAAAGATACACTGATAAGCTGATATCTTATCACTCCTCACCCCATGCACGCGAGAACCACACAGCAGCAGCAAGACAGTGGAAGGATGAGCATTCCGATGGAGATGGCCACGATGACAGGGACTGGAAAAGGAGCGGTTTTGAGTAGGTATTTCACTATTTACTTGAGAAATGAATTTTTTCATTGCTGTTCTTCGAGTTCGTAACAGTAGTTCCTTCCGATGACCAAGTAATGATATTCCGTAGAAGCAGGCGGCGGCCAATCCGACGACAACTGGCCAGACGATACAGATGAGCATGAGAAGCTTGCCGCGGACACACAGGAACATAAGGGCTCCAAGGCCACTGATAAGCTGGAAACAGGAGTGATAAGGAAAGAGGGGGCGGGGCTACTTACAGCAAGGACCCCTGGGACCAGAAGGATAAAAAAGCCTGCTTCGAGTGGTTTGGTGTAGGTGTTGCCATTGTAAGTGGTGGTCTGGTTAGTGAAGCTGGAAAAAATCAGTCTTATCAGCTTATCAGTCCCACAACTCACTAGACATAAACGACGACTCCAGTGACGACGAGGAACACGAAAACATGGGCGATGCACAGAAGAAACAGACAGTACTTGGCGGGCAGTGCGCACACTTTCGCCTTCAGATCAGCTTTTCCCATCGCCATGGTTGGTCAACTTTTTGGATCAAGTTATCAGGAAGTGATAAGAGAAATAAATGAATATGGGAGGGAAGGAGTTGGGAGGGGGAGGAAGGTCACGAACGGAAAAAATAACTTTTGTGCTTTTTTGTGAAAAATTAGTGAAAATCGGAACGGATTAGGTCAAAAACAGTCAATTTCCATTGGTTTCTGAAAGTTTGCATTAGAGCGCACTTCCATCTTGCTGATAACAGGGATACAAGCTGATTAGGCTGATCAGATAAGATTAGAACTCCTAATCAGTTGCTGATAAGCTGATTAGAGCTGATAAAGACCCCTTCTGCCAGCTGCCATCTCCCACCAACCCGCCTTGTTGTCTACGCCCTGGCGCGCGCGCTGTTCTGTGTCCTCGGTAGTATAGTGGTGAGTATCCGCGTCTGTCACATGCGAGACCCGGGTTCAATTCCCGGCCGGGGAGAAATCTTTTGTTATCACAAGGTTTATCAGTTTATCAATAGTTCCCTTTCCTTCCTCTATGCTTCACCCCTACTTCATCATCAATAGATTCCCAATGCTCATCCTCTTCGACTGCTGTTTTGCAACATCTGAAACGAAAATGTGATAAGTGATAAGAGAACTGATGAGCACCCCAAGCAGATAAGAACAAAGCCGCAATGACAAGCCAATGGGATGAAGATCAAGCTGATGGACATGAAGAACATGTTGATAACTGGAACATTGATAAGGGGTGATAAGGAATCAAAAAAACTCACTATCCATCGGTAATTGCATCTTTTTGAGGCCCAATTTCTGGGCTTTTTCATAGTTTCTAGCGATAAATTCATGGAAGATAAGGGCATACACGACTAAAGTGATAAGGAATAGAAGAACCGGCCATCCGAGGCTTATCAGTATTATCAGTTGTTTTCGGAAACAGCAGAGGAACAGGAATGCTCCGAGAGCACTGAAAACAGCCATGATGCTCGGAGCAACTAGGTAAAGCGCCGATTTTTCACTTTTTTCACCGCTAAATTATCATTGTTGGGATTATCGATTGATTTCGACTCACAAGACATAGGCAATTGAGCAAAAAACGAGAATACTGAAGAGAATGTGAAGAATTCCGGAGATAATGAGACAAATCTGGGTAATTTTTAGTTTTTCAGGAGTTTTTTCGAAGTTGCTACCTTTCCAGTACAACAGAGTATCTTTTCTTGCAAATCCGCCTTTCCGAGACCCATTTTGAATAGAGAAATGGGAAAGTTGGATGGAAATGATGGGTGTGAGGTCACGAATAAGAAGAATTTGAGATTTATTGATTGATTATTGATTAGGTGATTAGATAAGGATCAAGTTATTAGAAGAAGAAATTACCGTAAAACCTCTATTAGAAGGGCATGCCCTTCTATTTTTCAAGAGCTTCTCCCGGACGCCCTTCTATTGGAGGCGCCCTT
>LR539483.1:65514-90315 GCA_900536315.3 Caenorhabditis becei
CGACACGCCCCTTTGGCTCCTCCCATGTTTTTCAATCGACCCATGGAAACACCTGGCACTGGGAACATCTGGAAATGTGAAGATGGCAGGTGTTTACCATGTGAGCATGTGACGATTAGGATGAGCTGACAATCTGGAACAAAGGGGGGAGAGCTGACAATAGTACTAAACACTTATCAACATCAAGACAGCTGATAAGAAAACTGATAATCAATTGACCATCAATTTGTCAACAGTTGCACCAACTTCTGTTTTGCTAGGCGGGTAGAACACATGCTGGAACTTTAGTTTTTGCCAAACCCCAACAATGTGTGGAATGACTTCAGAATTTCTCTGGAAAATTCGACGGAAATCGGGATTCCGGCCGTTCTAGAATAGCTAGAGTGAAACCCTTCTGGGGGAAGATAGTACTAAGGATGCCTAATAACATATCCAAGACCGGGCCTGATCGGTCCATTTTTCGCCAAACCCCAACAATGTGTGGAATTAGCACCGACCACCGATTTTCGTATAACTGAATCCCACACATCATCGGGGTTTGGCTAATTCGAAAGTTCCAGCCTGCGTACTTATTTTTCAGCCTGTACAGGTTCTAGAGCACCTCCTCAAAAATGTTGGGCCCGATACGAGTCGAATTTGCTGCGTTACACCGGTTTGAAGGGAAAAGTACAGTAACCCGATTGCGAAATTAAGTGTAATTTGATATGCAGGCTTTTCGCGCGCCGCAAATTTTTTTGCGATTTCAGTCTGTGAAAGCTATCGGAAATAAAATTTCAGTGTGTTGAAAAAAATTTCAACAAATTAGGGGCAAGTGTGTTTGTCAGTTGCATTATCAAAAAAGTCTTCAGAGACAATGAAATCTTCGACTTCATATTCATCATCCTCTTCCTCGGATTCCTCGGGCTTTTCAGGCTTTTTCGGCTCCACCGGCTTGAATCCGAGCTTCCGGGTGATTTCCAAAGCGGAAGGCAAATGGGCAGAATGACGATGGGTTCCCCTGGAAAGACCGATGGATTGTAACAACACGCTCCATTGTCACATAGTCATCTTCAAATTTCCAGATGTTCCCAGTGCCAGGTGTTTCCATGGCTCGATCGAGAAAAATGGGAGGGGCCAAGGGGGTGTGTCGATACGATCCATCTGTCCTTCTAGGGAAACACATAGCCATTCTGCCCATTTACCTCCGTCCCGAGTGGTCGTATCGTTTTTTGCTCTCTCTTTTCCCTCTTTCCCTTCTGAATTCTGAATCTTCTTCCAGAATCTTCTAATTTTTGAACCACTTTCAACTTGACTTCAGCCCTATTCTCATTGCTTTCTCGTTTCCCTCTTTGCCTTCTGAATCTTGCTCCAGAATCCTCCAATTCCCCATACTTTCAGAATCACCATGCCATTCGTCTTCCCCACCAACTCCACCTCTTCCAAGAAACTTTCTTCTGGAGCCCCTCCAGCCAAGAAACGGAAGATTTCCGAGCAGTTCGAGTTCCACTTCACCCCGTCCGCCTCGTCCACTTCCATTCCCTCTCCACCCGTCTATTCCCACTACAAGGAGACCAAGAAGGCCATGAAGACCATGTCCCCATGGGATCTTCTCCGATTCGTTGATGCTCATCCGGAATTCGACGAAACTGCTGATAGGATGTTCAAGAGACACTGCAAGGCTCTCTACCCAAATCCACCTGATGAGCTATTCGACTTCACTTGGAAACAGACATTCATCAACTTTGCGGAGCACGAGAAGAAACAGAATGAGCAGAAGATGGAGCACTAATAACTGTCTACTAATAATCATAATCACTGTGATAACCTAATTAACCTTGTTGTCCAAATAAAATTCTAAAAACCCTAAATTCCTTTGACATGAAGATTCAGAATGCTGAACGGAGAACGAGAAATAAAAAGAGCAAAAACAAAAACAAGAACAATTCATTCCATTAGAAAATAGACTGGCTAGTGCTATTCCGTTGAGTGCTATCATCCGTCTTATCAGTTTGCTGCTCCGTTTCCTCACTCAAGTCCTCATCGAAACTTCCCAATTCCAAATCGAAAATGTCACTTTCACGACCACCTTCCGGACGGGCGCACATTCTGAAACGGATTACTGTAGTTTCTCGAATTCCAATTGGTTCTTACGCCAAACAACAGAGAAGTAGGATACAGTAGATGGAGAGAAGAATAGCAACAGCCGAGCAGATTGGAAGCATGATTATGACGACTGAAAGGGTTACTGTAGGTACGCAAAGGGATCACTCACTGTTGGTCTTGGCCACTTGGCCCGCCTGCTTCGCCAGTGTCCCCGCCATCTCGTAATACTGTTCGAATGTCATGTAGATAAAGTATCCGGGCATTGCAGAAACGGCGATCGGCCAGAGGATACAGATGAACATACAGAACTTTTTGTGGCAAGCCAACAGGCAGCAGAGACCGATTGTGCTGAGCAACTGAAACAGTGGTGAGTAAGTGCGCTGCATTGAGAACTCACGAAAGTCGACGGAATCGCCAGCAGGTAGAGGTATTGCTCGGCGAATTCGTGAGTGTACGGACTGGGAATCAAGTGATAAGAGATATCAATCTTCAAACTCACAAGTTCGGATCATAGTACTGGTAGTACTGCCAGATCAGTGAGCCCGCCAGACTTCCGCCGGTGAGGAAGAACAAGACGGAAAGCGTCAGAGCAGTGGTCTGAATCCAAACTCCGTATCGCCAATTCACTGGGTAGCGACTCACCTTTCCCGAGCAACAGCACACGAGATCGTTGAGATCGGCCTCGTTACAACACGACATGGTTTCACTTGGATTTTGCTTTTACGGGACCTTTTTTGAGAACTGATTGGGTGACGTGTTTGTTTCGCGAAGATTAGCTGCTTGGGGCCACGTGAAAAATTTGATTTGTGAAGAGCAAGGGATTTTTCACGTGACCTCCCCCCCCTTCCCTAATCTAATCAGTTTTGTCAGTTCCACGTACCACCAATCGATACTTCTCTCGTCAGTTCTCATATTGATATCCTCTGTGGACACTGATAAAGAATGAGACGAGGAACTATTCTATTACTCCTCGTGCTCATTCGATTATCAAAAGCTAAAAAGCTGTTGGAAAAAGAGAATACGGAGAGATTGCAAACTTGTGGAAACCAGATGTTGAGTGAGTTGGATTATCGATTTTTGGTTAAGATTCAGATGAGTTTCAGCGATTCCGAATGGTGCTGGTGATCCACGGGAGATGGATCTTCCATCTGATCAATGGCTTGTAAAGGTGATTCTCGAAGAGATCGAGAATAACACGTCCAAGATCTACTGGGAGTTCTGTCTTGGAAGCTTCATCTCGCCACGTCACATTCTCACTTCATCGCAAATAGTGGTTCATAACGATGGAAAATGGAGATGGGCGGCTAAAAGTATTGAGGAGATAGTTCCGCTCGATAAGTTGGAGAAGAAGTTCCGCGTCTATGTGACAAGGAATTCGTCTTTGGAGGTTGAGAAGAAATATCTAAAGCGTGCAAAGAAGGTGAGTTGTCCCAGGGATTGGGAACTCCCACTAGATGATTCTTTTCAGGCCTGGATCCTTGGAAATCGGAACCAAACCGAATCGGAAATCAAGGAAAGGCGATCTCCAATGATCATTGAACTGATGGAAGATGTGAAGGGTGTCGAGTATCCGTGTCTAGTTCAAGAATCTGAAGAGCTGAAGGAAGGCGAGGAGACTGATATCTATGGATTCCGAGAATTTCTGGATTCAACGAATCCCAATAAAGTGGAAGAAAAAGCTCAAAACCGGACCAAGTTGTACTACCGGCACCGGAAGGTTTGTTTGATTCAGAAACCCTAGTGACAATTGAATGTTTCAGATCCTGAACCTAACTGATGATAAGCGATGGATCGGAGTGAAGCAGTACAAATCGCAAGAGGATCGAGGTGCTCCGATGGTCATGAATCTTGACGGGAAGACGACGGTGATTGGGATTGCAGCGACCAGTACTGGAAAGGCTCTTGGTTCTTTTATTCATGATATTTTTCAGCTGGTCTCAAATACGATGCCTCGGAATCCTACTTCTTCGACATGCGCTTCTTCAACACGGACATTTGCTCCCTGACTGGAATCTGTGCTCCGCCCGTCTCTCCTGCTCCAATCAGTGTCTCTCCTGAGTCAATTGAAGATCGTGTCACCAAGGATCCCCAGATACCGGACCCTCCGAGCCCCGAGAATCCAGAATCTGTTGAGGAAGAAGACGAATACGAAGACGAATACGAAGAGGTCGAGATGGTGCGTGTGCCGATAGATTTTGGATTGGAGACCAGTGGGAACAGGAAGCTGAACTGCGGATTTGTTGCTTGTCTGGTTGTTGGGTTACTGTACTTGATTTGAATAAAGATTGAAGCTTGGAACTTTTTCTTTGACACCATCCTTATCGATTGGCTGTTTTCTAGTATCAGTTCTGGATTCTGAATCCTGAATCTCAAAAGGAATCAGAATTACGAATCCCAGAAGCTACAGAAGCCAGAAGTTGATACACTTTATTCAATCACTAAAAGTAGAAGAAAAGAGCAAATAGTCCGAGTAGTCCCAAGATCTGTGCTCCGGGAGCTCCATCTTCCTGGTCCGATGAGCTGCTATCGCTTCCCTTATCACTGCCCTTATCACCATCCTGTCCGCCACTCTTCTTATCATTTCCCTGCTGGCCACTTCCTCCGTTTCCTTTTCCATTACCCGGTGGTGGTGGTGCCGGAAGAGCCTTCGGTTTGCAGATCCCAGACACATCGCAGATCAGATTCGATAGTTTTTCAATCGAAATATGCTGCATGATGCCGCCGTCTTGGGCACAGTTTCCTGAAAACAGAGAAGTTAGGGAAGTCGAAACAGATCTCCCGCTGACCATTCATAAGCGTCGCCACGAGCATCTCCTTCCCATTGACACTTTTCGAGTAAGCTGCTCCACCGTCGGCAGTGCAACCACCGGGACCACTGGCACACATCAGCAGGTCGTTGAACTTTCCGGGATTACAGTTCGCAACCTTGGCTGATCCAGTATTAACCCTCGGTTTGATTTGATTACTAGTAGTAGTTGCCCCAACAGAGTAAGTCTTCAACTCATCCCCAATTGCAGTGACTGGAGAGTCGGGGACACAAAGGTAACCGACATGCTCCTGGTTAACATCGACTTCCAGTTCGACGAGGATGATTCCGATAATGAGGGATTCACAGCTCCCGATGTACGTGGCACTTCTCAATTTCAAATTTTCAGCCTGGTGACAGTCATCAGGATCGATGGACATAGCACAAGTTCCCACTGATAGTCTGCCGGTCACAGCAGCAGGCACTTTCATTATTCTGAAATTGATTATTTCGACTCGAATGCTTGAAGACTCCGAGATCTCACCCATTCTTACACAAGCTCACATCAACAGGTGTGCCATCTCGGATCCATTGGAAACTTCCTCCCGCATCTTTGATCGAACTCGTCGCGTAGAAAATCGCGTGTCTTTTCGAGACTATTGATGCACTGTACCAGTAGAGTTTACCTCCTTCATCATAATGAACCATGGCTGCCCACGGAGCGTTCGATGCGGGCATGTAGCTTGCACCGAATATTTTAGCTGTGAAAAGAGGCATAATTCAAAAGTTCTAAAGGCCTTTGAACTGTCAGAATGCTTTGGCAGCAATTATCAATCGATATGGGGATAGGTGAAGGAGTAAATTTCAATCCATTTTCGACTAAATTTCCAGTTTTTGAGAAATTGACTCCCAAAAGTAAGCGGTCATAGAAAACCGTTGTACGCCAGTACTTCGAGGATCGATTTCTCAAAAGCTGAGAGAAGTTCACTCTAGGAAATCGACCATTCCGGTTTGAATGCACCTATCCGCATATCGATTGGCATTCTGACAGATTAGACTCACATTGCACCTTGCTTCCACACCTTGCCGCTCTATGTCTGTTCTCCTCATCCGTCAACTTTCCACTTTGCCGTTTCGGTGGCTGTCCAGCAGACGGATTCGGGGCGCAGATTCCCGAGAATTCACAAATCTGCGAGGAGAACACATCCACAGAAATGTGCGGTTCAATCGAGTTGCTTTTGCAAGCTGTATAGTACACCACCGCCATCGCCGTCATCCGATCATTCATCTTCTTCACATAAGTCGATCCCATGTCTCCGTCACAATTGATATTCTCGAGACAAATCGAAATGTCCGGGAAGTATTTGCATGCACAACTCGTCACTTTTGTCGTTCCTTTTGTCAGTTTCACTGTGGCCGAGTTGGTTGTCCCTCCGGTTTTCGTTCCGAAGCCGTACATCTCGACAGTGTCTCCCTCGGCTACGGTCCCGCCGACACAAAGTGGAGTTATACCGGAATCCATTGCGAAATCAGTGTCCGTCTCGATCAGCGCCATTCCATAGTTCACATCGTGCTGGAAACAACTTCCCAGGAAAACCGCTCGTTTTCCAATGATTCTCGAGGAATCTTCGTAGCACTTCTGATGGTGGCCGCAGGCGTTTATGGACACTTGAGTAGCGTATTTGGATGGGATTTGCATTACTCTGAAAGGTGGGAAAAACTAGAATCTGCTAACCAAAGTCACGGCATACCCATTCTGACAAGCATTCTGATCAACTTCCGCTCCATCCAATCTCCATTTGTATTTCGTATCAGTTTTATCAAAAGTGAAAAAAACATTGGCTTCGGTGAGAACGTGACGAGAAGACAGCATGCTGGCACCCGCATAAAACTGATTTTGTCCGCTCTTGTAGTTGACTATTGCCATCCACGGAGCTTCTTTCGGTAGCGCGTCTGCACCGTTGAACACTTTTTCTGAAAAGTTCCATTTGAAACTGATAGTTTTCGAATAGCTCACTCTGCAGAACTGTCCCACAAGTTTGGGATCTCTCCAAGTTCTCGGCTTCTGACAGTTTTCCACCGCCGAAAGCGATGGAGAAGAGCGAAAAGAGAAGGACGACTCCTCGCATTGTCCAACAGATCAAACAATAAAGTTGGGGGAGAGTTTGAGAGAAGATTTTTGAAGATTCACAAGTTCACGTAGAACATCTGATCGCAATCTTTATTTAAATCAAGTACAGTAACCCAGGAACCAAAACAATCAAGTAGCCAAAGTTTGATTCCATTCTCCTTTGGATCGGCATGGCTACTGAACTTTAAGTTTCCTCCACGTAAACATGGTGTATGTAGCTGGTAGCGTTGTCTGATAACGAAACTGACTGATTAGAAAGCTCCCCCGTGTTCCGAATCCTTATCAGTCAGTATCAGTAAATCAATATCTGCTCTCAAGTTTATTGTTCGCTTGACAATGCGAGGAGTCTTCCTTCTCTTACCGCTCCTCTCTGCCGTTTACGGAGGAGGCAAACTATCGGATGCCGAGAACTTGGCAAGATCGAAAACTTGCGGAAAAGTAGTCAGTGAGTGATGAACAGATAGAAACCAAAACAGTTTTCCGTTCAGAAGCCGGCAGAGATGTTCCCTGGATGACACTTGTCCACTATAAACGCGACTCTTTTTCATACCACACCAGTGCATTTGTGATCTCTTCCAGACATGTTGTCACATCTTCTATTGTTGCTGTGAATCCGGCTATCACTGGAAAGAGAGCCAAGTGGCAAATGAATGGCAAGTATGTGGATATGAGCACTTGCAAGTTTGGGTGAGCAAAAGAAGGTTGACTCATTTCCTTGTCACTACTCTAGAGTAATGCCACTACCGAAACATATTCTCGCCGGAATGACAGCTCAAGCATGTGGACCGCACGGCGACTACTGCTGGACAAACGCGACCAAACTGCAACCGAGACGAGGAGTTTACCTGGGCAATTGCGATACGACGAAAAGTGGTATGTACGGAATCGTCGTGTTGGAAATGGACACGGACTTTGCTGTTGACAAGGGAGTCAATCCAGTGTGTTTCGATAGTAAGTTTTGTGGTCGGTGGTGCCGACGAGAAGCTGGGATTTTCAGGAGGTGTGCCATTGAAAATGGGAGACGAGCTGGAGTTGCATACCTGGAGATGGGGACATGTGGGAGGGAAAACGACGGTGAGCTTTTTTCAATGGTTTTCGGATATTTTGGAGTTTGTCCGACTGTTTTTGAATTAATTATTGCATTTTTCGCAATTTCTGCAAAAAATTTAATCGAAAACAGCCCAAAAACAGTGAAAAATGAACGTCTTATTGTAGTTTTCGCTGCGAGATATCGTGCGCGCCGATCTGAAATTTTGAATTCGAGCGGCAGTTTCCAGATGCAACGATAATGTAAGGAGTGTCTTACAGATTGAGAATTGTGGCTTCCAAGAGTTCTACTACATGTCGACTTGTGTCAAGAACCTCGGATGTGATGCTGACCAGGGTGCGGCCTACGTACGAAAGCATGGCGGTCGAGTGAACGCTGTCGCAGTGCTGTGGTACGGGCGGTGTCAGAATGGAGAAGTGGTTCCAGCAGTCGATCTCTTCAACTTCTACTGGGAAATCTGTACATTCTCGGGAGTCTGTGATGCGAATCCATCTGCTGGAATGCCACCGAAACGGATTATTGGAAAGTTAACAAGAGAGGAAAACAGACAGAGAGCTGCCACTTGTGGAGGCAAACTGCAGTGTGAGTGTGGCTGATTCAATACATCAAAGTCGATCGGTCTTGCAGCCAAGTTGTTCGGAGGGAAATACATTTCTGGGGACAAGGCACCGTGGGCAGCAAAGGTGCAAGCCTTCCATTCTGTTGTTGGAGATCCTACTGCCATCGAGGAATTTGTTCAGGGCGCATTCTTTGTCTCCAGACGACATGTGATCACCACGATGCACACATTGTTCGCTTACTGGAAAGATAAAGAATCGTCTTTCACTTGGAGTCTAGGTGATAAGCCAGTTGATAGGAGTACCTGCAAGGACGGGAAAATGCCGGTCCCGGAACATATCGTCGCCAAGATGTTTGTTAGTCCTTGTGCTTACAATGGTGCTGGAGACGAGTGCAATGTAGAGATCAAGATTGAAGCAAGAAGTGCGACTTACATCGGAGACTGTGATCCGACGGCAGATGCTTTTGGTTTCGTTTTGATCGAGATGGAAGTCGAAGTCAGCACGGACTATGTCAACTATCTCTGTGTCCCCGAAACCGAGATAACTGCCCCTGGAGATCAACTGAATGTGTATTCGGTCGGGCAAACGTCTGAACACGGTCCATTCGAAGGACGACTGAACTTTGTCACCTCGAAAGTCATCGAGTGCAAAGATTCCCATGAGATGGTAATTTGTGTCGAGTCGGTGGGCGGATGTGGTTCGGATGGAGGTGCAGCTTACACGAAAACGGTGAACGGCAAGCAGGTCGCGGTGGCTGTCATGAATGATCACATTCTTGGAGGTATGCTTTCAAACTTCATTCTTTTCTCAAAGCTTTCTTACAGCCGCATGCCAGAAAGATCGTCAGAAAACCTACGAAATATCGATTGCGCATTTCTCTCGTCAAATTTGTGAAGTGTCCGGGATCTGCAAGTCATGAAGTTTCTGGAGTCTTCATCTGCCTACTTGCATGTGTAAAATTCGCGAATAAAGGTTCTTCACATAAACTTTCAACAACCGAATATACTCTTGATTGGACAACTCAACTGATAATGACTAATTCGAGCCAAGCAAAAACTGAACAGAAGACATACTCAATTCAAGTCTTTATTCATATCCAATACAGTAACCCAACAACCAAACACGCAACAAATCCAAAGTTCAATTCCATTCTACCACTTCCAATCAAAAAGTCCTTGTGGGCATGATCATGATCGATGATCTCCTCCGAATCTTCAGTGGGTCTAGGAAGATGAGGATATCGAGAAGGCGATGACGCAGCTGGTCGTGGTGTCCGGTTGGGATTTGGGATGGTTGGAATCGGATCAGCTGTAGAGGGATCAGGAGAAAGCAGAGCTGGAGAACTGAATCCATGAAGCGGTTCGATGATCTCCTCGGGATCTTCTGTCGGCTGGGGACGTCGGGAAGGCCTTGTGAAACGATCGGAAGGTTTCCGTGAAGGAGTTGGTGAGTCTGATGGTTGAGAAATCGCAGCAGTGCTGATGGGAGAAGCTGGACTGGATCCATGTAGCTTCGGAGGATCACAGATTCCAGTGAAAGCGCAGATCTCCTTGCTGAAGATCCTCATGTCGAAGAAGTAAGACTGCACAACTGTATCATCCTCCCGATATGGCATACTAGCTGAAAAATACTGTTTACTGATAAAAGACCAGGCTTATCAGTACTGGATCCCGCAATCCCAATCACCGTCGTCTTCCCATCAACAGTCTTGATCATCAGACTTCCTCTGGAATTGTCGGAATAGAAGCGATCAATGAGAATCCATCGATCGGCGAATCCCTCGATCTGGAACATTCACAAGATTCTGGAGATTCTGAATCTGAATCCAACCTTTCTGCGTCTATACAACAACTTGTTCCTCTCAAAAGGTTTGGTTTCTTCTCGGAATCCATAGATATCCGTCTCCTCCCCTTCCTTCAGTTCTTCAGACTCTTGAACTAGACATGGATACTCGACACCCTTCATATCTTCCGATAGCTCCAGGATAAATGGAGATCTCATTTTGCGAACATCAGATTGATTCCGAGCTCGTAGAATCCATCCCTGAAAGGTTCTAGTGTTCAGAATTCAGAATTCAGAAGCTTACCTTTTCCACTCTTATCATATCACTTTTCCGCACCTCTAGAGAAGAATTCCTTGTCACAAAGACTCCATAATCCACATCTTCCATCTCTTCAATCGGAACTATCAGATGCCTAAAAGACACATTGAATCTGCGCTCTACCGCACTCTCATACTCTGTCTCATTCAAATAACACGTGGCATTGATATCATTCTCCTTATCCAAATACCACCTCCCTTCATCAGTGATAAGCGGCTGAGATGATGTGAGAATGTGTCGGGGTGATATAAAGCTTCCAACTGTGAATTCCCACCAGATCTTCACAGAATTATCGATTGTGTCTCCGAGGAACACTTTGACAAGCCATTGATCGGGTGGAAAGTCCATTGGCGTTTTGAATAGAGTAGAAGTCTGCTTTTCATACTCCGAATTCTGATAGTTCACCTCGGGAATCGCTGAAACTCATCTGAATCTCACACAAAAATCGATAATCCAACTCACTCAACATCTGGTTTCCACAAGTTTGCAATCTCTCCGAATTCTCTTTTTCCAACAGCTTTTTAGCTTTTGATAATCGAATGAGCACGAGGAATAATAGAATAGTTCCTCGTCTCATTCTGTAGCTGTGTCCACAGAGGATATCAATACGAGAACTGACGAGAGAAGTATCGATTGGTGGTACGTGGAACTGATGGCAACTGATTAGAATAGGAAGGGGGAGAAGTCACGTGAAAACTCCTTCCCTCCTCACAAACTAAATTTTTCACGTGACCCCAAGCAGCTACTCTTCGCGAAACGAACACGTCACCCAATCAGTTCCTAATCGATTCTCAGTTGATCACAGTTGATCACAGTTGAACACAGTTGATCACAGTTGAACACAGTTGATCACAGTTATTCACAGTTGATCACAGTTCCAAATCGACCCGTGAGAGTGAAAAGTTAACCAAAAAGCAAGCATTTCATCCAAATCTTTATTCAAACCAAATACCGTAACCCAAGCAACCCAAGGAAAAGCAAAAAGTTCAATTCCATTCCCCCAGTTCCATTCAAAAAGTCTGCTGTCACAACAATGTACTGGTAATCATCCCATTCCTCCTCTTCCTCTTCATCCTCTTCTTCATCTTCATCATCCTCTTCCTTGTCTTCCACAATATGCTCCTGATTCTCTGGTTTCGGAGGCTTCCGGGGATCCTTTGTGGACCATGGCGGAGTTGGTTGGGATGTCGATGTCGAGACACTGGCCGAGGATTGGGTTGGAGCATTGGAAGTCGGAGCAGAAGGATCAGAAGGAGACACTGAAGCTCCTTGAGTTGCTGGAGTGGTTGAAGGGGGAGATGTGGTCGCGGTGATCGGGCAGATTCCAGAAACGAGGCAGATGTCTTTCAACAAGAACCGTACATCAAAGAAGTAGGTACTCCCTGCATAATCAGGGAAAGCTTCTGAAAATCTTCAATCAACAGAGCTTCTGAGAAACTAGATGAACTTACGCGATGCTCCGATGCTCAGCACAGTCACTCTATTCTCGATTGTTCTGACCATCGGACCTCCTCGATCCTTATCAGCCTTGAACTTCCCCTCCACGAGCACAAAGCGTCCCTTGTTTTCATTTTCGCAATAATATTTCTCAAACTTTAAATAAAAATTTCCACTTTCAAAAGTCTATTTCATCATAAGTTACCGTTTTCCTCCGATAGAGAAGTAAGTCTCTGTTTTCATTGTTGTATCCGTAGATATGAACTTCAGCGTTTTTCTCCAAATGGTGATTCTCTAAAAGTCCAATTCTAACACCTGAATCCACTAGTCCAACAAACCATCCACCAAACACGGAAACTCCACGTCGTTCACATCTGATTCCAGTTCAATCACCATTGGAGATCTCATTCTATCGATTTCGTCTTGATGACGGACTTTAAGAATCCAAGCCTGAAAACCTGTTCTGGAACTTTTCTGTAACCCTAACCCTCACTTTTTTCACCTTGGGAAGACCGAGATCCGTGAAGTTTTCTGGAGTGTGCCTAGTCACATAAAGCATCCGATTCTTTCCAAAATTGTCGATCGGAACATTCAAGTTACTGGAAACCGAGAACTGGATGGTTGAATGAATAACTCACTCTGTTCCATTCAGATACTCCTCATCCTTGACGTTCAAACTATTCCAAATCCATTGCTTTTTATCATTCATAACCGGTTGGGAGGAAGTTAGAATGTGACGTGGCGAGATGAAACTTCCGAGGGCATGTTCCCCATTTGACTGCAGGTAGAGCGTTTCTACTAGGGGAGCGATGTTTTCTTGTGCTAGATCAACTTTGACAAGCCACTGATCTTTGGGAAGCTTCATCGGAACATCATTGCCTTTGGGAATAGCTATAACACAACTTCAAAGCTTCCCAGAGAACCTGTCCAATCGACTCACTCAACATTTGCCTCCCACAGTTGTCCGATCTCTTCTGATTCTCCGTCTCGTCTAATCTTCCGCATTTCGAAAATCCAATGATCAGAGCAATTATAACAAGTTGTTGAATCTTCATCAGAATATACACTTGAGAATTCCAAGTGATATGATTAGAAAAGAAACCAAGAACTGACAAGAAGTGAATATCGATTGGAGAGATTAGGGCGGGGTCTCTAAGTGTGGAGGGGTCACGTGAATCACGTGACTACCGTGATTGGGAAATCCCACCCATTTTTCCCGTCGGCACACATGATCCAAATTCTGTTGATTCCGTTACTGATAGCAGCGAGTTGCTCAGGTGATAAGGAAGCTGATAAGAGCTTCACGAAGCTGTCACCTCAAGAAAACGAGAAAAGGCTTGAAGAGTGCGGGAAGTTTGAGAAATGTAAGAAACAGTAGGGTTATAAAATCAATCGATAATGATTTTCAGTTGATCCGAAGAACCGAAAGCGAGCAGAAGTGGCTCCATGGCTAGTGAACCTTCATATGATCAACCAGAAGAGCAAAGAGTTCCATGCTGTTCTGATCTCGTCTAGACATGTTCTTGCGGATTTCAATGTCATTGATTTGTTGAAAGCCGGTAATGGTAAACCGCCCTCAGCTATTGGCAAATGCATAAACAAGTAAGAATTTGATAAGGATTCCTTCCTAAATTATCACTTCCAGTACACAAAAAGTCATGGGCCGACACTTATCAAAAGATCTGATAGTTCACATTGAAGCCTGCCCGGACTGTCCGCCATTTGAAGCCAACGTTTTCCATCAGATTCTCATCGGGAACTGTTCTGACGAAGAAGAGCATAATCTCTTCCTTCTGGAGCTCGACAGAGATGTGCTTGGAGTTCCGATTTGTCTTCGAGAAAGCCGAGAGTGGAAAAATAAGTTCATGTACACCCAAAGAATCGAAAAGGATAACGAGCTGAAGATGAGGGAAGCGGTAAGAGATTGGGTTTGTCCATGACAAGATCCTATGATTTTCAGAGGATTGGACGATGCAATGGAGATCCGGGTCTGTGCACAGATCTATCAGAAGCCTTGCCAGTGAGCTCTATCCCGTTGCTCGTTCAGTTGGATCAAAGACTGCATTTGACTGCTTTTGGGAAACATTGTGGGTTTCAGAGAACTTCCAGACTGTCATTTGAATTTGAATTTTAGCTGATAAGACTCCAAATGGACCATTCAACTTGGTAACGGAACTTCACGAAGATCTGATTTGTGAGCTCACTGGAGCATGTCGGATTCTAAAGACCAGCACCATGGCATCAACAACAACAACTGGGATTCTGGAGACTTCCAAAGCAACTTCTGGACCTTTTGATTCCATCGAAAAGCATACGAGAGCCACGGAGAAGTCCCGTATCATTGTGGATTGGCCTCCTCCGATTCCGACGGTCCGCCCAGCAATTCGTGAGCCAACAGTGGATCATCTGCCACAAACCGAAGAAGAGTACGAGTATGAGAATCAGTTGTTGATGGAATACGAACAAATTGAAAAAGAGGAACGGGAGAAGGAAAAGGAGGAGAAGAAGGGGACGGAACGATGGAATGTACTGGTGGTGATGGGGGTTACTGTATTGATTGGGCTGATATGATAAAGAACTTGCCTATTGATGGAGGAAAGATTGATTCTTTACGAGTTTATTTTAAAGTCAGCATTCAAGTATCAATGAAACACGACAAATAAGGTAACAAGACCGGGAAGCATCAGGAACGCAGACTTGCTTCCGTTCTCTTCACTTCCCGATTGAGCTTGGCTTTCAAGAGGAACTTCTACAATTTCGCGAGTTTTGTCTTCGTCAGTCTTCTTCGGAAGATCCGTGGGAGCCGGTGGGGCAGGAGTAGTCGGAGGTGGTTTCGGTTTGCATGCGCCAGAGACTTGACAGATTTTATTGGAGTAATGGGCAATTGATGGATGTTTAGCAAGTTCCTCTGTATCTTCTGAACAAAAGATGATAAATTTGCACAGGCTTCGGAAACTATACTTGTCTTCAAAACAGCCACGGCAGTCTCCCTTCCATTGATGACTTTTGTGAGGGCCGGAAAACGTTCTGACTTCCCCGTGGTACAAATAGACTTTTCTGTGTCGGATAGTCCTGCGCAGTCTTCAATCTGAAACAAATTCAGTGAACGAAAATTGATTTCACCTCGAACCTTTGTACTACTGAGGTGTATTTGCCTTATGTTCCAAATATCGGTTGTCTTGATATTATACTGTTGCAAGGACTCGCCAATAGCAGTTATAGGTTGTTCTGAAAAGATGTATTGTGAAGATACATTTTGCAAAATGGAAACCTGGTATGCACAAAGGAAACACTTCGTCCATGTACAGATTGGTTTCGATTTCATACAAAACTAATCCATTCAATAGCTCAGATTCTTCACACTTTCCGATGTACGTGATTTGTTTCACTTTGTAAAAGTACGGTTGAACTTTATCTGGTACGATGCTGACGAGATACTTCCTTGGTACTAGTGCCACGCTGAAACAATTTCTTAGTTTGAAGGTGTTAGCATCGAACTCACTTGTTTTCACAATTTCTCATAACATCCGATTTTTGACCTCCGACGTTTTTTTCAAAAAAGGTTGACTTGAAGCCACAGCGTGACGAGTTGAAATTAGGAAACAAACTGATTCCAAACTTGCCCCAAGGCTCTGAACACAAACTTCGATATATGTACAAGAAACTTCAATTTTCTCACTCTGCAAATTCCCGAAGCAGAATTTTTAGTTGGTCCTGGAATATTATAGTTTAGGTCTTGAAGCACTGTTCATTTTTGGCAAATCTTCAGAACATATCGCCAAAATCCTCTCTCATTTATTATTGCCGCCCCGCGGCGAGTCACCTGATGGGTCTCACCAAAAAAATGGTTTTTGGCTGAAACACGGCTTCAGTATGAGTTTTTGACACTATTTAGGATGAAGACGAGTAGAATAATATTAATTCAATCACTCCGAACAAATTCCAGCAGTTTCCACCGATAATTGGACACGAGCTTCCCGGAGTAACGCGAAGCAAACGCGCGCTGTCGCACAAACTTCCTTGGCAGCGCGCCAACTTGGAAAGCTGCCGAAAATTGAGGGGCGGGGCTTGTCAACCGTCCTTTTTCCAGAAATCCTCACTGCGGAGGCGCAACTTTGCGTGAACTTTGGTGTTTGCGGACTGCAGACTGCGGCCTAAGCTTTTTTGAGAAATTTCGGCATGCGCCTTTAAGAGTCGTTGTCAGTAAGGATTTGTACCTTTTCTGAAGGGGTGGCACAGTTGCCCCACGAGCTGTAGCGTGCTCGAAATTGGTCCAAATGAGCTGAAATTTTGCAGAAATAATACATACAACCCATACTACAAGTTTTTGACAGAATCCGAATTTTTGGAAAAAATTTTTCTAAAAAGATACCCTTTTTTCAAAACATCATAACTTTGTTCAAACTCAATGTTTTGAGTTGCTCTTTGGACTAATCGATAGAAAAAGACTTTGTGCGTGTTTTTTTAGTTGATCACAAAAATATTGAATCACTTTGAAAATGTGAAAACTGTAGTTGAAAAATGTCTTTAGTTTTGAGCAATTTTTTGACCGACAAGGAAGGAATTCCCCTTGAATTTTATATTTTTGTTTTGAAGTATATACATTTATATACAATGAAAAATTTATCTGCTTGGAAATTAGGACGGTCAAGGGGTTGAAAAAATTTATTTTCTTAAAAAGTTGAGTTAATTTTCACTACTTTTTTGGTGATTTTTCATTATAGAGCAGCCTAAAACAACGAGAACTCATATTTTTGTTCGAAAAACTATATAATAGTACTGATTCATCATTTTTGTGAACTGCTACCAGTTGTATTTTCATTTTCCGGACTCCTATTTCTACACAAAAGTGCCCTACTCATTTGATCAGATTTCAGCCCAGGATGAGCAGCTGGAGTAAAGTGCTTAACAAATGTTGGTCTAGGACACCTTCATATGACTGCATTTGATTCTAGGCTCAAACTTTGAAATTTCAAAAAATAGTGAATTTTTTTTATCATTTTCGTCATTTTTTTCACCTCACAACGTATAGGGATACGTGCTCGAAAAAGTTGAAAAATCAAAAAATTCAAAAAATTCAGGAACCCATTTTTTGACATTCATAGACATATTTGAGATGAAACAAACGTATTCCGCTAGTTCCTGAATTTTTTGAATTTTTTGATTTTTCAACTTTTTCGAGCACGTATCCCTATACGTAGGGACCACAAAATGAAGGGGCGTGACTCTTCATTTCTTCTACCGGGTACCTTTTCGACACTTTCAGGCCTTGTATCCCACCTAGTACCACCTAGACCATTGTACCAAAAATGCACGCATACGTATTCAACCCTCCTCTATCGACCTATCAACTCAGATTGACCTAAAACCCCATCACTTTCGTAAACGGAGCGAAAAACTGAAATTGATCTGAGAAAATTGGCGAAATTGGGTCAAAGGAGGTCGAGCTCGCTCGATTTGACAAAATATTCTGATTCCCTGGTCAATTTGCAACAACTTTCCTTTTGGTCAGAAAAAATTTTATCGATGCCGGTGACCTGATTTTCCACCTTGAAGTTCGGTGCCAATTTCTGAGAAATTTTGTGTGATGACCCGCAAATATTATTTTGCAGATGTGTTCAGAAACCCTTCGAGAGCCCCCAAAAAATTTTTCAGACATTTTGAGGCATGGGAAGGTACCTTCCCACTGGACAAAAGGTGCACCACTTCATCCAAAATGTTGTTTTCTGAACTTTTTGACCTAATCTAGGTCGAGCTCGCGGGTTCTGACATGATAGCTAGATTCTCCATAAAATTCTCTACAACTTTACTATAATGACCAAAAAATTTTATCGGTGCCGGAACACCGAAATGTCGACTTTTCTGTTGATTTTAGGCCATTTTCCATGCCTTTTCCTCCAAATTTCACAAAAGATTCACGTAATTTTGTGCCCTAGATAGTTAATTCCCGGTTTTTCTGCACAAAATCGCCGTGAAAAGCAACGTGGCAGGGTCACGATTGAAGCTCCGCCCCTTTCGTGAGTAGAAAATCAGTAGAAACGAAGAGGATCTTTCGGCGCCATAACTCAGGAATGGGTGAAAATTTTCAGGAATAAAATCAGGATGGGTTTTGTTTGAGGGATTAGAATAGGTTCACATTGTTGAATTTTCAATACCATGATTTTCATTTTTCATTTTGCGGTCCCTACCTATACGTTGTGAGGTGAAAAAAATGACGAAAATGACAAAAAATTCACTATTTTTTGAAATTTCAAAGTTTGAGCCTAGAATCAAATGCAGTCATATGAAGGTGTCCTAGACCAACATTTCTTTAGTTAAGCACTTTACTCCAGCTGCTCATCCTGGGCTGAAATCTGATCAAATGAGTAGGGCACTTTTGTGTAGAAATAGGAGTCCGGAAAATGAAAATACAACTGGTAGCAGTTCACAAAAATGATGAATCAGTACTATTATATAGTTTTTCGAACAAAAATATGAGTTCTCGTTGTTTTAGGCTGCTCTATAATGAAAAATCTCCAAAAAAGTAGTGAAAATTAACTCAACTTTTTAAGAAAATAAATTTTTTCAACCCCTCGACCGTCCTAATTTCCAAGCAGATAAATTTTTCATTGTATATAAATGTATATACTTCAAAACAAAAATATAAAATTCAAGGGGAGTTCCTTCCTTGTCGGTCAAAAAATTGCTCAAAACTAAAGACATTTTTCAACTAGAGTTTTCACATTTTCAAAGTGATTCAATATTTTTGTGATCAACTAAAAAAAACACGCACAAAGTCTTTTTCTATCGATTAGTCCAAAGAGAAACTCAAAACATTGAGTTTGAACAAAGTTATGATGTTTTGAAAAAAGGGTACCTTTTTAGAAAAATTTTTTCCAAAAATTCGAATTCTGTCAAAAACTTGTAGTATGGGTTGTATGTATTATTTTTGCAAAATTTCAGCTCATTTGGACCAATTTCGAGCACGCTACAGCTCGTGGGGCGAATTAAAATTAGGGTTTTTCAGGGAAGCTCGTGATTGGAGAAAACGAAGTGTTTTTGGAAAAAAACGTCAAAATATCCAAATATGCATGTCTTTGAAAATCGGTGGAAACTACTTTCAATTGGTTGGAAATTATTGAATTCACGTCATCTTACCCGTTTTTATTAAAAAAAGTGCAGGAAACTTGTCCAGAAGCAGTACCAGAAGCCAGAAATATTTTTTGTGACGAGACCCACCAGATGACTTGCCGCGGGACGCTAATAATACAAGTTTCAAGTGGTCACCTTGTTTTGGTCTTCCGCACTCTTCGAGCCTTTTCTTATTCTCCTCTTCAGTCAACTTTCCAGTTAACGGAAGTGATGGTTTTCCAGCAGAAGGATTCGGGGAGCATACACCAGAGAAGCTGCAGATCTTATCAAAGTGCTCGTGGACCGAGAACTGCTCCTTCTTGTGGACTATGTCGGTATGGTCCTCACAGACTGAAACACAGACTCTATAAATCTTCAAAGATATCAACTAACTCTGCTGAGCAATGGCAACTACAGTCTTCTGATCATTGATTGTTTTGATGAAAGAAGCTCCGTTTTCAGCAACACAAGTCATGTTTTCCACACATACTGAAGAGCCGAACGGATTGTCACTTCCGCAGTCCACGATCTGTAAATAATGTTTGAGTTGATCACACAGTAGCAGTAGAAGTTGAAGCTATTTGGTCACCGTTGCATTTTTGCTCTGTACTGCTCCTACCGCATCATATCCTGGGTAGCCTTCGAGAGTGAAAAAATCGAGAATCTCTCCAGGAGCTGTGGTTGGTTCAGCTGAAAGAAGCGGAATGAAAGGTAGAGTGATGTTCGGGGTGAGGTACCTGGAACACAGATTGGAATGACCTTATGCGCAGCAAACTCGGTTTCTGATTCGAAGAGAAATATCCCGAATGGATCTTTCGTTTTGTCACAAGTTCCAATGTAAATTCCCTTCACAGCTCTGTGACGTGAGGCGGCATTGCATTGTCTCATCATTCCACAAGCTGATATCACAAGTTTGTCGACAACGTTTAGAGGAAGCTCCATAACACTGCAATTCATGAATAAATCTCCGTTTACTTTTGTTTCCAATCAAACCCGTCCTTGCACGTAGCCACATCAAACAATGAACCTTCCCATGTATAGTTGTTATACGAAAATATCAGCCGACTCGTTGTTATTACATGTCGAGAGGAAATTACAATGCCATCATTGGATGATGTACCGAAAGGACGTTTAAAATCGATTTCAGCCATGAAAGGCGCCTCCCAAAACGGAACAAGACGCTGCTCTCGTTCAAAATTCTCGCTTTTCAACTTCGCAATCTGTTCCCTTATTTCGGCTTTCAATTCATCCGATGCTTGAATTTCCCGTCCGCAGATCTCGGATCGGTACAGGTTCTCCGCTTCAGTGAGCTTCCCAGCGGACACGAGGCAGATGAGAGCGCCAAGGAAGAAGATAGTCTTCATGGCGAAAACACTGAATACTGATTGTCAAGATGTTGAGAAGGTCTGATAAGGGCTGATAAGGCTAGGCCGGTCAGGACAAATGATACGGTCAGGGCGGTCGAGGCACGTGGAGGCTGACAACTTGTTATTATCAGTGATAAGGTCAGAACTGATTGAACTCGGTGACCGGGGCTGGTGGGTTACTGGTGAGTTCTTCAAAGGATTCTGATTCATTTCTCACCAGAAAATGATCAAGTTGATATTGATTATCTCGATGCTAGTGATAACTGAATCATCATCACCATTCACAATGCTAACAAAAAGATGATAACTTGAAGAGACTAGAGAAGTGCGGGATTTTGGAGCATCGTTCAGAAAGGAATCACGAAACAATGGCTCGAGATGCTCCTTGGCTCGTTCGAATCCATTACTCGAAGAACGAATCGAAAAGTTTCTCAACTGGAGTCATGATCTCCAAAAGGCACATTCTCACTGATTATATCATTTTGAATCTTTATGATAACATTGAGAAACTCAAGAAAACTGATCAGTGTGAAAATGGGTAATTCATTGATTGATAAGTGATATCACTGATAGGAGTTTAGTGTTATCGATCTGAACAGCCTTGGGATCACTGGAAGGGAAAAATTGAAGGTGGAAGTTGAGTTGTGTGAAGATTTTCAAGATTGCAAGACTTCCCACAGATTTGATGCTCTTTTGATTGCTGTGAGTCTTATCAGTTATCAGAATTGTTATCAGTTGCCTTATCAGGAGCAAATGTTTGGTGACTGTAGTATTGGGGACTCACTTCTTCTGCTTATCGAAATTGGAATTGATCTTCCACTCACACCAATCTGCCTTCCGAATCACAAGAAGCCATTGAAGGATGAACCAGTTATACTTCAGATATTCAACAAATTTCCAGCTTCTAAAGGGGTTCTCTGGAATATCGAGTTATCGATTTATTGATTGACTATTTCAGACCATCAAATCTTGCAAAAATTACATCTGTACGAAAGAGTCAGTGGTGGATGTGAGCAATGATTTTGGTGTGGGGATGAGTGCGAAAAGGGCTGAAAGAGAGACCTTGGTGGCCATTGGGAAGCATAGTTGTGAGTTGATAACTCTTATTTTTTAGTGATAAGAAAGTGCAATCAATTGATTTCAGACCTACCTCCACAAGATGGTACAGGAGGATTCATTGAGATTTCTGAACTTCACGAAAACGCGATTTGTCAGTTCACTGGCATTTGCCCCTCCCTTGAATCTTCTGAATCACCGGGGATTCTGGAGACTTCTGAAGCTCCTCCAGAACCCACGAAGAAGTCCCGTATCATTGTGGATTGGCCTCCTCCGATTCCCACGCTCCGTGCACCGATTCGAGAGCCAACAGTGGATCATCTGCCACAAACCGATGACGAGTACGAGTATGAGAATCAGTTGTTGATGGAATACGAACAAATTGAAAAAGAGGAACGGGAGAAGGAAAAGGAGGAGAAGAAGGGAACGGAACAGTGGAATGTACTGGTGGTTGTGGGGGTTACTGTATTGATTGGGGTGATTTGATAAAGAACGTGCCCTACTTTCCCCCTTATCATCTCCCCAACTCTTTTTCTTCTCATTCTCAACAACAAATAATGCGAAAACTGATCATTCTCTTCGCATCCTTCACACTAATCCTTTGCGACAAGCTCTCCGAATCCGAAGATCAGAAACGGGCCGAGAGATGCGGACGGATCGGAAAGGACGTCGGCACTGAAGCTCCGCCATGGGCGGT
Source organism: Caenorhabditis becei (assembly GCA_900536315.3). NCBI lineage: Eukaryota > Metazoa > Nematoda > Chromadorea > Rhabditida > Rhabditidae > Caenorhabditis > Caenorhabditis becei. The sequence continues at coordinate 87,850 of LR539483.1, forward strand.
TCGGATCCATGTGGCAAGCAAGGAAGATGATCCGAACAGATGGAGATCGTCGGCGACGATGATCTCACAGAGACACGTGTTGGCTCATGGGTCAGATGTGATCAAACAGACAGGAAATGGCACAAACAAGTACGAATGGGTGCATGGAACGAGGATGGAGATGGGCAAAGAGTGCAAGGACGGAGTCATTGAGATGCCGAAAAAGCTTCTGAAGAACTACAAGATTCTGTTGAGCACGTGTAAGAACGTGGATGTTTGTGGGACGGCTATCTTGAGAAAAGTTGTCCGCGGATGGTTCATCGGGAGCTGTGAGCCGGTTCATGGAGTTTTTGGGATGGTTTTGATGGAGATCTCGTCGAATGTGCCCAAGGATTCGGAGTACTTCAGGCCTGTTTGTATGCCAGGTGAGTTGGAAGGGTTCTGAATCCTCCCAATGACATTCTGCTTTCAGCCGAAAAGAAGTCCCCATCCGTCGGCTCTTCTGCCTTTTTCCACTCTTCTGGAGATGCCTCCCTGGACTCAAAAGTTGACGGATTGATCAAATGGACTGATAGCAAGGTTCACTGATAACCCTTCTCTCCGCTTATCATTTCCTTATCAGATCACCAAATGCACTGACCATCGCCGCCTCATCAGCATGATCTGTGCCTCTCACAACTCTTGCGGCGGAGACGAAGGCGGAGCCATTGTTCAGAAAATCGACGACAAGGATACAGTAGTGGGGATTCTGACTAGGAGTGAGAGGGGCTGTAAGAAGAAGGCCGAGAATGATCAGGCGATTTCGACGGGGTATTTTAAAGAGAAGATTTGTGAACTGGCGGGGATTTGTAAGACGTAAGCGTTGGAGGAAAGGAGGAAGACAGTAGGAAAGAATGGTTTCAGGGCAGTGACGGTTTCATCGGCAGACGAGTTCAATGTTGTGATAGCGGTGATAATTGCTCTGATAATGATGATTTGATTAATGATTAGTGATTAGAATAAAGACTGATTCTGAACTGTGCTCAAGTGTGCCTGTAATCACAGTTGACCTGGTGCATGAACATGTGCGTGAACATGTCCATGAACATGTGATCGTGATCAACTGTGATCAACTGTGATCATCCGTGACCATCCTGCTTCTATGAAGCTGAAACATTGAACAAGGCCGTCGTACTAGAACAATAAACAGTCTCCCATTGTAAAAAGTCCTGATTTACTGCCCAGCTGTACGCCAACTGTCCTAGCGCCATAAATGATCGGCCCACTAAAGGTAACCGCCGTTCCCATCATGCCAGACGCCGCCATAAATCTGTTATCGTGGTCCACCAGATGCCCTGGAGTGCTTGTAGGAGGCGGTCCCTTCTAGAGGCCGCCCAAAAAGGCGGAGCTTTTTTTGCTCCGTATAAAAGGAAACGGTTTTGGCTCGGTGACGACCAATAGCACGTCACTCCCATTTCTACATTGTTTTCCAAGCTTTTTCGTCATGATTTTCTCAAATTTATCTTCTATGTATTTCAGTTCTCCGCGACCAAATGCTACGTTTACTGATCGTTCGCATCAATGGTTCGAGAGTAAAATGGAAGAGTGAGTATTTTGTGTTAGAATTGGGTTAGGAGAGGCTGGGATGAAGACTCTTCTCCTATAATTTTCTTCTATTTTTCAGGAATTCCCTCTACACCGCCACTGGACTGAAAAACCCAAAACGTGAGTTCAACACATAAAAATTCAAAGGAAAACGTTCAATTTTCCAGAATTTTTGCCATCAGAAGAAGGCTACCAAAGTCGACATGCTCAGAAGAGACGTCACCTTCTTGTGAGTTTTCGATGGGATTTACAAGAAAAAAAAACAGTTTTTCAGATTGATTTGTATTGAAGTTATAATATTAGATGTTTGGACAATTTTCTCGGAGAATCGAGCTGGAAAACCTAAAAAGTGAGTTTTTTTTGGAAAACTAAATAACAACACCGCGTAGCAAACAGAAAACGTGCTATTTCAAATTCCCAATGTTTTCCAGATGCTCGGCTGAATCCCATGAGGAGAACAATTCGGCAGATCATCAGTCCCATGCCGTAAGGATGGTCATACCGAAGTGTGCCAGACACCCGGAAGTTGACGTGTCAGTTGTCTGTGTTGTGAGTTTTTTATTGTTGATTATGATGTACCCCGTTTGCTGTTTCTCAAGTGATCGAAATTTGCGCCAATTGCTTGATTTGACAAAATCACACGTAACAGTCTTCAATGATTTTTCAAGAGTTAGGTTGGGGTAGCAATCGATGGGAAATCATCTCTCGAACAACTGTTCCGTTGACATCTTTTTGAGAAAATTTTTTCTTAGAGTTTTCTTTATTGAGATAAAATTTATGACGCAAACCGTACCGTTTGGTGACTTTCAGTTTTTCAAGAATATCTATCACAGATGATCACAGATGATCACGGATGAATTTCTGTACACGTTTCTGTACACGTTTCTGTACACGTTTCTGTAC
>LR539493.1:0-25108 GCA_900536315.3 Caenorhabditis becei
ACCAAATCGACAAGATTTAGCGGATCCCGAAGAACCGTCAAGCAGGTTTTCTTGGAGTTTCCAAGCTTCGTTAAGAAACTCGTCGGCCATTGGGATCAGGGACCTAAATATGAAAGAAATTATAGAGAAGACGAATCAAAACGGTTTGAAAGACGAGAGAAAAGGACAGGAACAAAAAAGAGAAGACCAAAAATGGGGGAAGAAGGACCAAAGGGGAGAACAATGAGACACACCGGTAGTAGGAGTCGGTAGAGGAAAGCAGACAACTGTGTGGGTTGGTGGAGAGACAGCTGGCGTGCATATCATGGGGCCAGTGGACCAGTGGGCGATTGGGGCCGCGTAACACGTCGCGCAGTGTGTCGGGAGGGTCACTGCTAAATGACTAGGCCGGGGGGTTCGAGAGGATCGATTAGCTGGTGAGGGGAGCAACAAACGTTGATGTCCAATACCCAGTATTGTCGCCAGTGGGAGCCCGTGTACAAACTCGAATAAATGCTCCCTGCATTTTTTAAAATCAAGTTTGAATTTCAAAATTTACGCGCAAATTTGACAGAAATTTGTGAAAATCTGCATTTTACATGTTTTTTGAGTGACAGAGGCTAAATTTTGTAATAAAATTCAAAAACGCGTACTTTTTTGGAACGTGGCAGTTCAGATTGAAATTTTGATCGCACAAAAATTCAATTTTTGCCGAAACTAATGGGTGTTTCGCTAAACAAACGATGAAATGGGAACAAGAAAGGCAAAATGAACCCGTTTTTAAAGAAATTAGCAAAATTTGGGATAGGGAGACGCATTCCTATGAAGCAATGAGGAAAATTCAGAGAAATTCTCATTTTTGAGAGAAAGAGAGAAGGGAAAAGAGTCACCAACCAGTGGCTGTGTTTGGAAGACGAATGGAGGGCAGACGGGGTTCTGGATAGGGGTTGGATCGATGGGAGAGATAGAAGAAGATAGAGACTGTGTCGTTAGAGAAATTTGTGTCGTTTTGTGTGACTGGCGACGAGGGAACCATCCTAGGATCTGAACGCGCATACTAATGTTGGCTTGAAGCGGTGATCCAATCGTTGTCCCAGTAATAACAATGATTCCCAATAAGGGAAGATTCTCATAAGATTTGTCTTGCAACCAAACACACCAGGTGTGCAAAGCCATTTTGGTAGGATCATTGTAGGTTCGTAAGATCAGAACACGCCCATAAGAAGTTTCATGATTACCTTTCCTTATAGAAAAGATTGCCGTTGCTGGATCAACAATTAGAGTTTGTTCGCGATAAGAGCACATCACATTGACGGAGAAGAAACCACCAACCCCGAGAAGCGCATGGATGACCTCGAGCTTTGTTTTACTATCAGTTTGCCAAAGTTCTGTAGCAGCTGCCTTCGTATAGATAGAGAGAAAGCCGCCAACCCACTTGAAACAAACGGATGACCTTGGACTTCAAATTTCTCGCAACAGCTGCTGTCTTTCTACCATTTTACGACAGCTGCATTGCACCTGCCTTCTGAGAGACGGAGAAGAAGCCTCCAGCCCCGAGAAGCGCATAGACGACCTTGAGGTTTGTTTTTCTAACATTCCACCAAAGCTCTGTAGCAGCTGTTCTCGTATAGATAGAGACGCGGCCAACCCACTTGAAACGCACGAATGACCTTGGGCGTTGTCTTGCTAATTTCTCACAACAGCTGCTTAGCATCTGAACTCTGATAGACGAAAAAGAAGCCACCATCCCCGAGAAGCTCACAAATGAACCGCTGGTTGGTGACTCTTCCATCTTCCTTATTTTCCAAAAAATATAACTCTTTTTTTCCGAAGTCCTGTCTGAAAAATCCGTTTTTTCTCTGCCTGACGCTCAATTCATCATAATTTCTGACAATTCAACTGAATTCAAAAATTGATTTTGAAAAAACAAGGCTCTGGATAAAAAACAGTTGTGGTGAAATAAAAGAACTGAAGCAATGGAAACTAGCAGTGAAATTCAAATATGAAGACTGGGAACAGTTGAGACATGGCAGAAAATATTACATTAAAACTCCGAATACTCGCAGCCTGAGATGTTGCCATAAGTTTGCGTACAGATAGAATTGACACAGCTCACATTGTTTGCTAACTATGGCCCAAGAACTGCACGAAAATTTCTTGTTTGGGGAATGGAGAATGTGTGAGAATTGCGACCAGAGTGCCAAGGAGCAAAAAATCCGGGGGTGAAGTTATTTGAGGGGGACAGGAATCATGAATTTTGAAAACTTTCAAACAGGATGTAAAAAAAATATATTTATTATTAGTTGTTCTCATTGTTATTATTATAATTATTACCTCTGACAATTTGAAAGGGTTTTGAAAACTTGAAGAACAAAAAAATCTGAGCAATCGGAAACTAGTCATGAATGCTGAATTAAGGAGTTGATAACAGTTGAGACATGGCAGAAAACATATCAATACAATTTTATTACTGCTGGTCTCTCTGTGAGTTCCGCTTGCTCCGCTGGTTGGTGAAGTACGTTGAGACGACGTCCCACGGCAGTCGCAATTGGTAAGCCAATCCTTCTAGTTCTGGTTTATGGGCATTCGGGCACTCCGCAAAGTAGGTGTCAAGGGCTTCGCGTTGTGCCTGGGTGAACACGGTTCGGGTTCTCTTGGCTTTCGCGACAGGATGCTGGGTGCTGAAAAAAGGAAAAATTAGTTGATCATTCTAGAACAATTTTGAGTTTGAAACGTACGTTTTCTCAGCGGCTTCCTTGGACATTTTTTCGGCGGCAGTTTCAGTTGTTCGCTCCACAACAGCTTTCTTTTCATCTTCAGTCAAATCGAGCCACTTCTTCATTTTCAAGTAGGGCATTCTTCCAACGGCCTTCATATCGTTCCACTTCTTCGGGTGTGTCACCAAGGCGGAGAACGTTCCTTGAGCTCTTCCAATCACGCTCCGAGCAAACTTCTCCTGCGGAATTCCCCGAGCATACAGCTCGTAAAGAATTCTCCTGCTGAGATTCTTTGTCAGGATTTCATCTCCTTCAACCAAGTCGAGTTCGAGAATTTCATGAATTTCTTTCTCCGAGTAGAATTTCGACTTGTCGGTACAAGTTTGCCTCTTTGCCTTGATTGGTCCAATGTTTGTGCCTTGGTCCGGGTAAGTCCCAACAGAATCACTGGTTGACGTTGACTTTGAGAAATCTGAAATATGAAAACTGTAAGAGGATTAAGGATCTTCACTTACATTTGGAGAGCGGGTCACACTGTTTGATAACTTCAAGGTCGTCGTCATCGGAAAGCTCGATGATTTGGTGTTGGGTGGAGGTGTTTTTAGAGTTGGGCATAGCAGTGGTGCCGTCTGAAAATTCGAAATAAATATCGGATAATCTAATCTACAAACTCTAACTTACAATTTTCCTGATTTGGTTGTTCGATTATAATGTCTTCGTCATATTGTTGGATCTGGTTGTTTTCATTGATAGGTTGATACTGTGCATTTGGATCAACAAACCCTGAAAAACGAAATTTGGTTATGATATTATATGTGTGTAACTTACACTCTTTCATGAATCTCCCTTGGTCATAAACTTCTTCTGCATGGTGTTGTTGCATTCCGTTCCAATAAGTTCTGTCACTATTCGCAGCATAAAAGTTGTTGAAGGCTACATTGTTATGTCCATAATCCTCATAGTAGACATATTGCACATTACTAGAAGGATATTGATCTTGGACAATTCCTCTTCCTTGGAAATTGTCATAGTTGCCGTTGTACGAGTGTTGATAAGTGTATGCGTTCGATGCCATGTTCTCTTGTTGGTATCCATATTGTGGCATGTTCTCGAATCCGGCGTCTGGCTGTGCATTCTCATCCTGGCATTCTTCAAATCTACTCGGCATGGGAACTTCATGTGCAGGTATCATCTCTTGGCTCACGTTGTTCTTGGTTGGGCTTGGTCTCGGTGTAGCCAAAAAATCCTCTGGGAAGTCATGTGGGATTGTTGGGAGTTCTCTGCTGGTCATATCGACTCTGAAAGAATAGTAATGTTAAAAGAAAAAGGAAAGGAAGAAAGAAACGATCAAAAATAAAAATTGCAATCTGGTTTTGACTCTGAATCTTTCTTATTTGTAGAACTACTTGTTTGCAGGACTTTTGAAAACGGCGCATGTGACAGTATTCACAGTCAAAAGTGAACGAAAAAGAATACATGGTTGGTTGCGAGCAAAACTCAAAAAAAGGCTGAATCTCTACAACAAGAAGATTGAGAAGGGATGGATAGTGGGAAATAAGGAAAACAGAAGAATGTATCAATCGGAAATGGACTGACGCACTAAACGGGAGCAGACAACATGAATCCCCGATGAAAATCTATGAGGTGTTGTTAGCTGACGAGGACTCGTCGTGATGAAGGAGTATGGAGAACAAGGAGAGTTAGACAGCTCACTGGGTTAGGCTGTTGGTCTATTGGGGTCAGTAAGTAACAGGAAAAAAATGAGATCAATAATACATGACGAAAGTACGAATATTGGAGGTCTCAAATTGTAATCTGATTTTGATTCGGAAACGTTCTAAATTGAGAATGTATTGGTGTTCCCGAGCCTTTTGGACGAGAACTGATTTTTTCAAACTATTGGTTTGACGCGGCACCTTTTGTTTTAGAATGGTACAATACAGTACGTAGAAATATTCACGGTCAAAAGTTGAGAAAAAGAGCAGAGGGAGACTATGTGGTCGGTTGCGAGTCAAACTCAGGGAAAGAGTGAATCTCTCCAACAAAAATATTGAGAATGGATGGATAGTGGGTAGTAATGAAACACAGGAGAATGTAACAACCGGAAATGGACAGACGCACTGAACGGGAGCAGACAACATGAATCCCCGATGCAAATCTATGAGGTGTTGTTAGCTGGCGAGAACTCGTCGTGATGAGAGAGTATGGAGAACAAAGAGAGTTCGACAGCTCGAAGGGTCAGGCTGCTAGTCTATTTTGGTCAGGGTGTCTGCGTTCAGCACGGTTTGCTTTACTGACAGAAACCATACTACAGACAATTTTTGTTCCGGTTTCACAATTCTCTTGTGATTCGTTCCTTTTTAGACATAGCCCGCCTTTTCTAAATTTCCAGAAATTTTTGTTTTTAGTACTATTTATGTCTAGTAACAGCTAAATGTATCGAAAATCGTTATGCAAAGGTTTCCAGCGTCAAACAAAAACTATAATCGTAAAAAAATAAACTTTAGAAAACTCAAAATTTTCCTGACTTCCTGAAAATTTCTCAAATTTTTGCCAGAATGTTAATTTTAAGATCAAAGTAACTAAAATTCTATAAATGGAACTTTAGGAACAAAATTTGAAAAATTCTGAATTGAATTTCCTTTAAAAAAGCGGGCCGGCCCGCAGTGGGACAGACCCAAAAATCTCGTTATATGTGAGATTTTGATAAGTAGTAAAAGTTTACGAGGCTAGCTGTAATTTATGTCTTTATCGCTCTTTATAATATCTCGTTCTTTTAATATTCTCTTTAGCATCACTTATTTTCAGACACCAACTTCATCATGAACTCCAACGACTCTGAGATGTACTCTGCCCCTGCCAACGAGCCGGTTCCATGCATAACAATTGACGATTTAGGAGAATTGGTGGAAGAGGAAGAGGAGGATCTGTTCTCCGAGTTTTTCTTTGTCAAACCCACAGCTTCCGACTCCCCTCCGAACACGGTTCTTCAACAACCGACAGAGAAGGACATTACACCACAACGTGAATTGGTTCACCACGACACCAATAAGCAGGCGATTCGTCATCCCGTTCCAGAAGACAATTTGGATTGCGAAATCGTGTATGAAAGTGGACTGCAAGATGCTCATCAAGGCAAAGGACCGCATAGTTTTCCGCATATGGAACATGCAATGAATGGGTACGTGGATCCAAATGTTCTCAACGCCCAGCAGATTCAGCAAGTTGATTTCTATGGATATGAAGATGGTAAGTTATTTTGGTACTCTTTGAAAAGTTCCATATTTGTTTTCAGGTATGCCACTTGGATCTAACCTTCAAGCTGCCGAATATGAGATGATGACGGCAGGAGGACCAATAAGGCGACCAAGTAAGATATTTTCATAGTGGAATGCAATTATCTAATTTCCTTACAGAAACCCGAAACCCGCCTTCATCGGATCCATTGTCTGCTAGAAGAAGAGCAAGATCTAAGAACTACAAGATCGCTCCAGAGGAATCTTTCCGTGATCTCCCGCTCGTGCACGTTGACGGGAGGACAATCCTCACAGAGAATGTTGCAAAACGATTGGTTTTGGAACTAAGCTCCCGCGGACTTGCGCAAGGTTACTTCGCCGAACGAGTACTGGGAATAAAGCAATCGGCTTTTTCCGAACTGATCTGCACCCCAAAAGAGAACATGAGAACAAGAGGATTCCAAAAGTATTGGAAACTGATCACTTGGCTTGAGATGAGCGAAGAGGACAAGTTCAAAGTTTTGAATCGAGATATCGTGTTTTGTGAGACGGAAGAAGAATCTGAAACAATCCTGGAACTAGAAAAAGAGAACTTGTGAGTTTTCTTTATGATATGAAGTGTATAAACTTTTGTTTCTTACAGGCCGGCCGACAATGCTCCAAAGGATAAGAAGACGAAGAAGGCAAGGACTCAGTTCACTCCGGACCAACTGACCGCTCTTCAGTCCAGCTACAAGGGCAACCGATATCCGAATAAGGAAGAGAAGAAACAGTTGTCACTTCAGCTGAATCTCCCCTGTCAAACCGTGGAGAATTGGTTTGTCAACACTCGGAGAAGGAATCCAATTGTTGCCCCAGAGCAGCCAGACAAGTCAAACACTGATGAATGATGGAACTTGGCAGTTCTTTTTCCCCAATATTTTAGAAATTTCCCCGTTAACACCAATTCGGTTGTATCATTTCCTCACCTTTCTCGAACTTTTGGCTTCAAACGTTCTGTTTTCCATCTGTCTATTTTCTCATGCTATCTCTCTCTCACATTGTTAATTTTCATTCTGATAACAGATAAACTGATTCCAATATACAGTAACAGTCTGATACATTCCTTTCTCACTTTCTTGCTCTCCCGCGTAACCAGTAACTTCCAGTAACTGACTGATAAAGAAAAAGTAGCTCACCTCTCATTCTTTCGTTGCCATGCTTTTGATGATTCTGCTTGGGCCGTTGAGAAGAGGACAATAAAGAATAATGTGGCCAGGAGCCATACGGAATGGTCATCAGGTGGGTAAGGGAGAGCTCATGTAGAATAGGGAGGGGCGGGGCATAGCTGGGCGGAGTTGGCGAAGTAGTGATCGGTTGTGTCAGTCGATAACCTTTTTGAATAAAACGATGCAATGTTATCGATCTAGATTTAGTTGTCTTTGGTGGCTTGCAAACAGGAATCAGAGCCTTATCACTGATAAGGTGTATTTTTTCACTAACTCGAAGATCCTTTTGTAGAGAACTGGGATGAAAACTGCAAAGAAGTGATTCACCGAGATGACCAGGTGAAGTTCTATTGAAGCATCGTAGAAGATCATCAGATGGGAGCCACATTGATAAGAGTAGTACTTGAGTAATTTGATATCACCGGAGAAAGAGCTGATAAGAACTATCATTCAAGCTGATAAGCCCAACATTTCAGATAGCCACTCTCAAACAAGAATGATGAGAGTACAAAAAACTTGAAGACGTTTCTGGCAATGAGTACGTGTTCAGTCGCCTATCAACGAAAAATTGAGGCTAGGGGAGAATAGATGACATGGAATTTGCGGTTTTTTCAAGTTTCTCCTTAAAGCATCATAGAAGAAGTTCAGAGAGAAGTTGTATGAATCGCTTAGTTACAAGTCAATTTTTTCCTAATGTTGATTGCAGGTAGTTTCCCAACTCACTGTGTTTTATCGCACTTTTTGCAGAGTTGTCGTTCCAGTTCCAACTGTCTATTGACTTCGTACAACTAAAAAGCAAAATTTAAAGGTGCTAGGGAAGGGAAAATACTCACACGGTTGAACATGTTCATATTGTTGATCCGGACCACTGTTCATTCAAAACGTTTTCTTTCGCGCGCTCGGTTCAGGAACAGGTACCCATTTTCAATTTCGTTGAAAAACAAATAACCGTTGTCGGCCTGATTCGTTGGCAGACCGTGCCGCAATCAGTCTTGCGTGTGATTTGCCATCAGCTGAAAATTCAACTGGAGAGTCGGCCACAAAAAATGAAAAAAAGTAAAAACAATGGAAAACATGAAAAACAGCAACAAATTCGCAGCAATACATGTTGTTCACTTTTCATATCACCATGAAAAATCAGCTGATCGCGTTTGCAAACTGTGATTGCCAATTCATAGCAATACGCATCAATAACAAAACAAAATGCGTCTTTGCAATCATTTCATACAAATGTATGCAATTAGTGAAACCTCCTGAAAAAACAGCAAAATTTCAAGAAGAGCGCGCGAACATCCGCTCACACTCACACTCACGCTCACGCTCGCACACACCAACAATGCGCCCACGCGTAAATAGGTAATGGAACTAAACTGGTGAGGCCCGAGCGTCGGCGCCTTGGTAGAACTTTTTTAAAATCTATGTCTACTTACTACTTACTTTTACTTTTACTTCTACTTACTTTCATGACACGTTCACTTTTATCGTTGACTTCTCTTCCGAAATATTGCTGAAAACTGTGAATCCTGGTCTACTTGACACAATGTCTGACAGTGCACAATGGTTCGATGCCGCACGGAACAACTTTGACAAGGTGAAATATCTGGCTCTAAACATCATCCTTTTTTCGTCTCTGCTTACATTCTGCTCTGTTACGTGGAGGTACTGGCTCAGCCAGTGTTGTGTATGAAAGGTTTGATGTTCGTGGTGTTTGTGAATCATTCAAGTACTACGGTGCAGGTCAGGAAGGCTGTGAGTTCTATGTCGAGATTCCAAGGCCAAACAAAATCCTGAACTCAGATGAACGTTTGGATGAGCGTATTGTATGTTTGCTTCTTCCGTTGCAGAATAAGATTCGTGTGGAATCACGATCAAGTTTGCAAAGAAACCAATTCGAAGAAACTGAAAAACCGGGAGAGACTTCATTGGGTAGATTTACGGAGTTGCAACGTAGTACGTGTCCCGCCTGGAATCCACGCAAAGTGAAGTGAAGCTTCAATTCACTTCAAAACTAATTTTCGCATGACCTAACACGTGGATTTGGCTTGCTAGTTAGCTTGCAGACTCGTTAATCTACCCGCTGAATTTTGAGGTGCAGCGATAATGTCAGTTTACATTACACTGGAAGAAACGACATTAAACTGACTTCTTCAACTTCAACAAAACAATTTGGCTGTTGCAAACGCTTTAGTGATCACACGAAAAAAGTATGAACATTTGGAATAGTACCGTTTATGACTCCGATTCCTGAACAGACATGTAGTAATTTCTGATGATTTTTTGTGAATTGTTGTTCAAATAAAACTGTTTCGATGAATCTTTTTGTAATGATTGGAAGCAGCGCCATACCGGAACAAAATCGGATGATCAAGAAGATAGTTGAGTTTTTCTTTGATAGTTATTCTTTATAAAGGCTTGTTACTTTTTTCCAGAAGTTCTGGTTCCTTGTTTATCAGTTCTATTTACAACACTTTCAATTCCCAGGTCGAAGCGCCAAATCAATACACACTCTGACTGCAAGATAGAAGAGATGCGCAGGGAACGCACCTCCTTGCAACGCACACTGAGAAGGCAAAGGGTCAGCGGGTGTGTGCAAACGCGCGCCAACGAGAACAGGTGTGCGTGAGCGTGCGTGGACAGCCTCGGCCCCTTGCCCATTGTCTTGTTTCCTTCTCATTTGGCTCATTGATTTTCTAGCTAGCCAAGACATTTCTGCCCCGATTTTATTCCTTTTTTCACGTTCCCTGTGATTCTTCCCTTGTTTTTAATTGTTCTTCTTGTCGTTTATCTATCTCTATTCCGAAATCTTTAAAAAAAGTCATTTCAGACCGGGTAATTAGACCGAGATGCTGCTCCGTAGCTCATGCACAAATTGTACCTCGAAAAGAACTAACACAAGGGAGTTTATGAACGGAATTCAAAGCTCCCTCCGTTTATGCCGTTCGCTGAGAGCTAGTTGGAAAGATCCGGATTGTGCGGATATTGAAAGATCCTCGACTGGAAGTCCGATAAAAATTTTCACAACGATACAAAATGCGCAACCGGTCGATGAACAGCTAATCCAACGTTTTCAAAGCCAGCCTAAATCGGGTAAGTTGAAAAACTCCCTGATTTCAATTTGTGATTACTTTTCAGAAGCCGTCTCATTCATCTTCCCCCCGAAGCACAACACCTACATCAACCCTGAAATTTGCAAACCTTGGTGCAAGACATGTGCTTTCGAGAATGACGACGCACCTTTTGATATACATTACTTCAACTGGGAAGTTGAATTAGAGACTGCAATAAAACCAATCGTTTTAATCAATAAAGGATACCCGGAGACAAGCATATATGCCCGGCGGATGCGTTCTCTAAGAGAAACAACAATTGCTGATTCCCATTGTGACGAATGCACCGAGTATCTGAGGTGAGTTATAATCCAAAACACTTCTAGTTGGGAAGTGAGCTAGTTTCTTTGTTGACATGCTCAAAAAACTCCTTTCGAGACATTAGCAACATCTTCATTTTCCAGATTAAAACGCATGGTTGATGAATACTCAGCGACTGCGGAGCTTCAAAGATCTCAGATTAACCACTACACGGACAACCCCTACACAAAGGATTCCTTCGCTTATCTCATCTATATGTACATCCGAGCAAACATGGGATACGATTGGGTATCTAAATTGGATATGGCACACGATTTCATAGACAAACGGCGCAAAGTACATTCTACAAACGATACGTCTCGGAAATTGGATAAACTGTATGCATATATTCAGAAGGAGTTAAATCATGTTCTACTTCAAGATATCACAGTGTTGCGTCTCCAGAGTAATTGTGATAGTTTTGAGTCGTTTGAATTGGAGTGGTTGGAATTTGTTTTTGTTGGGGAGAAATTTGATTGAGGATTGATTGTCAGATAGCATTTTCATCGTGTGGTTGATTGTATTTATTTAGGTTTATTTAGGATATTTATGATTATTTAAATCTTCGTTATTTTAAATATCGATTGTGCATAAATTGATTGTTTTTAAATTAAAATCTTTTGAAGCTTTTTTAAAAAGTCATAAATTGAACTGATCGATTCGAAACAGAAGAAAAACATTGGCCTAGAACTTTCAAGAATCCCCATGTGTACAGAAGAATTATCATGTGTTTAGCTTGCATCCTGCTCAGCAGTATGCATAACAAGATTTAGAAATATTATAGGTCTTCAGTTATTGTAAAACGATATGATCAATACACTGTTTGATCATTTTGGACCTTTATGAAAAGGTCATAAACTGACCTGAATTAATTTGAAACAAAAGAAAACACTTGGTGAGAAATTGGGAGTGTCTAACACAAAGTATGCTCAATTTCTTGGGCCGGATCATTCCACTTTTTCGCCAACAATTACATTGTTCCCAGGACTCTAATATCCGTTCCAATTGCCATCTTATCAATGCCCACCGATAACAAGAAACCTGACCCAATGTTCACTCCAACTTGCCATTCATTTCCTATTTCAAGCACCCAGAAAGGTCGATATTTTTAATCGGATTATTTCTGACGTTACTATGCATTTTCTTCTGGTTTGTAATAAGTAAATGGTTTTTCATCATGAACCCATGGAATGCGACAAATGCTTGCTCACCGAGGTTGTTCTGAAGAAGTGATGAACTCAATGTGACAAACAAATGGAGATCACACAGAAACGAAGACTTCGACTGTTACAATCAGTTTGAACATCTTCTTTCAGTGGGAACACTGTCGCGAGAACCAAACCTTCAATTTACAGGTTTTCTGGAAAAAGTCTACATGGGCGAAACTGGTGGAATTGAAAAAAAACTGCTTCTGTATTTTGGGAGGTGGGGGAATTCGTGGTGCACACACACTCTGAATTGTGCACCCGTTTCTCCCACCGACCGGTTGATCAGAAACACTTTTTTTATTTTTTGAAGAAATTATAATATTTTGTCTTTTTTTCCCAGAAGGAATCTATCTTTTCAAGAAACCAAGCCAGTTTATGAAACTTTGTGATCAACAGAATTCAGTCACTTCTTGTCAATTACTCTTTGCTTTTCATATCCTTTTCCGCGTTTTCTTGCACAGTTGAATCAGTGAAACAAACATTTTTTGCTTTTAAAGGAATGCTCCACCCTATTTCAAAGTTCGGCTGATTTTCACCAAAACGGGTTCATTTTGCCTTCCTTATTCCCATTTCATCGTTTGTTTGGCGAAAAACGCATTAGTTTCGAGAAAAATCACATTTTTGTGCGACCGAAATTCAAATTCAAACCGCGCGGGCTTTTTGGTGCACACCAAAAAGCGCGCGAAAACACCGCCGCGTTTGAAAAAAGTTTCCATTTTCGGTCACGTGGCAAGTGCGCAGGCTGAAAAATCGACTGAAATCGCATAAAAACTGTATTTTATGACAAAATTTAGCATCTGGCATTCAAAAAATCTGAATTCCCAGGAATTGTCGACCCATTGACCTATAAATGAATCACAATCTCTTTGGTCTTCACCACATTTCTTTGTTCCGGCAGGTGAACCACGAAATCTTATCTACACGTGCGATCTATGATGCCTCGACTCCACCCCTCAATTCCACAGCTCGATTCCATTCTCGGCTCCACCCCCGTCTTCCTGACAGCCTGGGGTTCTCATTCATTCACTTCCTTCTCTTCTCGGCGCTCAACCCAAATCCCTTCCTCCTTCCAACCAAAATGTTCTACTCGAACAAGCTCCAATTCGTCACCAGAGCTTCTGCAGACACTCTAGTGGATGCATCAAAACAGAGTTAGCCTAACAGATTCTCCCGTCTCGTACGGCGTCATCTCGCGGCTATCACTGATTTTGTGCTGACACGTCCCAGTTTGCACGGAAGCCAAGTCAGTACCAACAGTTTTGTTGGAGGTGAGTAATAGCAGGTTCTAATTGCAATGCTAATTTTACATCTTCAGAATGCCGCTGACAAGTTCGATGACCGATTGGAAGGACATCCCTGGACATTTTGGCAAAGGAGCTTTTGCAAACACTCTAGTGGGTGCTACAAAGCAAAGTAAGCCTAACAGATTCTCCCGTCTCGTACGGCGTCATCTCGCGGCTATCACTGATTTTGTGCCGACACGTCCCCGTTTGCACAGAAGCCAAGTCGGCACCAGCAAGATTATTGAACACGAGAATAAGCTGCAAGCGGAGAGAGCTGCAAAACGGAAGAAGCAGAGAACGAACTGATTTGAACGTGATTATTGATTGAATTCATTTTTGGAATGTTTTATTTTAAATAAAGGAGATTTAGGTTAACGGGAATTTCGAAAAATGGCAAAGATAACAATTGAATTGATTAAGTGATGATCAATCAGTTTCACCGTTGATTGCTTTCTCTCTCTCCAAAACATTCTTCAACAGATACTCGACAAACTTCTTGATGTGCATCCGGGCTTCAACGAGTGATCCGATGGAGACTTGAGCAGAGAGTCAAAGTCTTCCCGGCTGCATTCGAGATTGTTCTTGATGAACTGCAGCTGGACAGATTTTGGAAACACTCTGCCAACTTCTCTCAATTGTACTTCCATTCATGAACGCGAGACCAATGACTCGGCGGCGGATCGTGTCGATGTGCTCGATGGACTGGTCGACGGCAAGGAAGTCCAGGAGAAGCTCTGTGGAGGCCTTTAGCTCTTCTGCGCGATCTGGAATTGTTTTACTATGACCTGGATGTTCTTGCCGAACTCACCTCGCTTCTCTGTTGATCCGGGTTGACCTTGACATTGAGCAATCTCTTGCTTCAACACTTCCAGCTGTTCAACGGCTAAAGCCTTCACACTTCGCTCGAACTTCGGTTCCGTGATTTGACAGCAGTATGGGTGCTCCGGGAACTTCAGAATCCCAGCTAAGCCGCCATCTGACCCTTCCGATCCTTCAGCAAGTATTCCCGAACTCCCTCGAGGATCTCCAGTCGTTCTTCCTCATCCACAACTTCAAATGAAAACTCTGAAAAAATAGTATGTTTTCAAAAAACCAGAGCTAACTTACTTAAAAAAATAAAATCCAAACGTCCCCTTCTGGGGTCTCTCCAAACATCTCCAAACAATCAGTGAAAACTCTGAAAACACCTGTATTCCCTTGAAGAATCAGAACTGACTTACTCAAAAAACTATAATACCGGCATCCTCCTTCTGGCGGATTCAATGGTAGAATCCCCCAAGTGCGATCTTTCGATCTGTAAATTATTTTATTTCTGTTGGCACGGGAAGTAAGAGAGTGAAACCATTGAAGATGGCAATGTCACACGCAAAGGAAGCAAATACTAGAAACACAAATCATGGGAAGGGAAATTCTGATTTTTGGAAAAGAAAGAGAAGGGAGAGAAGTCACCAACCAGTGGTTGTGTTTGGAAGACGAATGAATGGTGGGAAGGGTTCTAGATAAGAGTTCGATGGGTGAGAGAGAACGCGCACGCATCACTGCTGTGGCTGGCTTGTCTGGGTGGCCTCGCAACATCTTGCAGCCAAGGTCGCCAGGTGTGTGTAAGCAAGCAGAACCATCGTAGAAACGGAACGCGAGCACACACAAAATCTAATGAGCTCATGGGAAATCTCTGCTGTTGCCAGGTCACCCAACCAAGCCAACCACAGCATTAATTTGTGCCCGTTCTGATCTCACGATGGTCCCCTCGCCCCCAGTCAATCGAACATCTTTCTATCGTTTTCTATGCTCTCTCACACATCGATTCCCTATCCACTACCCCGTCTGAACATCTGAGCCCCCAGAGTTTTCAGCCGCGCAAATCCGTTCTTTTCTTTTCTATTAGGCATCTAGGCGACCTCTGTGCAAAGTTCGTATTAGAGTTAGTATAAACATTTCTTTTTTCAGTAATACTTCCCGAAAGTTTCTAGTCTGAGACATCCGTTTTTTCTGTGCGTGTGTGAGATTGCTCTGTAAGAGACCGAGAAAAAACAACCAACCAACCCCGAAAAGCGTAAGGATGACTTTGATGTTCTTTTTCTAACACTTAGCTAAAACTGTCTCGCAGCTTTCCTCGTATAGATAGAGACACCGCCAACCCACTAGAAACGCACGGATTACCTTATGCTTTTTTTTTCTAATTTTTCGGAACAGCTGCGTAGCATATGGCCTCTGATAGACGGAGAAGAAGCCATCGTCCCCGAGATGCGTATAGACGACCTTGGGTTTCGTCTCTCTAACATTTTGCGACAGCTGTATAGCACCTGCTTTGTGAGAGACGACGAGGAAGCCACCATCCCCGAGTAGCGCACGAATGTGCCCCCTCCACCATTCATTCGTTCCCGAACACAACTTCTATCTTCCCAGGGCTCCACACTTTTTTGAAGCACTTGAGTCAGCGGCGCAAATCCGCTTTTTCCCTTCTATTTGACAACCTTTAGGCTACCTTTGTGCAAAGTTCCTTCAAAATGTATTTGAGTTAGTGTAAACACTTCTCTTGTCGGTATTCCTTTTGTTCCTAGTGTGAGAAATCAGTTTTCTTTTTCTTCTACTCTTTGTGCCGACAGAAATAAAAAAACTTACAGATCGAAAGATCTCACTTGGGGGTTCTACCATTGAATCCGCCAGAAGGAGGATGGGTATTATAGTTGTATTGAGTAAGTTTGTTCTAATTCTTCTATGGAAATTCATGTTTTTTTCAGAGTTATCACTGATTTTATGGAGATGTTTTTAAGAGACCCCAGAAGACAAGTTGTTGGCCAAGATGAAGCAGCAATTCAGTGAGGGATGGGCATTGATTAAAATATATCAATTGTTATTTCAGGGATGTTTGGAATGTCAGAGGAACTCACAGCAAATCTCCCAAAATATAGGATGTTCACCTCGTCACTTAAAACATTTGGCAATGATTTCTACGAGCCTCATTCGGTATGACTTTCAATTGATACTACAACTGTAAAATACTTATTTGAGACTTCCCCAGAGTTATACGAGAATTACACCGAGACAAAGACCTTCATTCACAGGAAGAACGTGTTCGTTTCTTTGCAAATTATGTATTCGCAAGTCTGCATCATGAAAAATCCCGTTCCGCGGATCATCGTCGCCTTCTTTCTGAAGTCAATCAGCTCAAAACTTGACGATGACTGTAAAATGGAATTCTTGCCATGGAACAGAGAGATTTAGTCTTCTCTTTCTGACCAATTTGAACGTGAATATAATCTGAAGCTTGTCGAGGGTCACCGACCTGAATTCAATGCTCCCGCGAGTTTTGAAGAGTATCTCGAGATAGTCAAGCAACTTGGTATGCATGACAACTTCAATGAGAAGAACTTCTCAACTCTCGAGATTCTTTTGCGAAATGCCTACGGTAACGGGTGTCTAAAAGAAATCAGCAAGATCAGGGCATACATACATATCGGTTAGTACTGTGGTGATAAACACGCTCAAGGACATCATTGTTGCAAAGGAATTCCACCTTCCAACTACAATCTGTAAGTTTTCCTATCTGGGATTCAATTAATCGAGTTTGTTTAGGAAAACAAATGTCCCCGGACCCTTCGACTCTTTGTGGATGGCAAGAACAAGTTTGTGATGAATTTGAAGATGGATTTGATTGAGAAAGGAAGATCAGTGAGCATAGAAGATGGATATTGCCAGTTGACCACATCAAACGAGAAGGTTGCAATGGACTTCATCGCAAGGCATCCAGACGTGGAACTCCTCATCACTCCGATCGCCCGGACCCTACTTCGAGCCGTCGTGTACTCATTTGGACAAACAAACCGCAGACAAGATTGAGTGAGTTTATTTCTGAAAATATAGGTCGCGTGAAAAATGTCTTCCAGATGATCGACTTCGAAACGGATCTTCCTCCATTGGCAGTTCTCCTCTGCGAAAAACTCTACACATTCCGCCCAGCCCGAACTAGAACCGTCAAGCTCTTGCAAGACGCAACTGGCACCACCGAGAAGGAAATGAAAAAATGGTTCATAGAAGCACGAAGATCCTCGAGTTGCTGGTCCTGATAGGAAATTAAATTATTTACATACTTTAATAAAAAATGTTCCACATATTTTCATTCTTTTGACAATTGAAAGTGGAGTGCCCCGGGGGTCGTAAGAGGCAAATATACGTAACAAAGTGTGCTCTAATCGATAGACATAGTTAGAAAAAAGTTAGTGGTGGAAATTTAGTTCTCGGGACACCCAAGTGTTTTTTATTTCTTCACGCTCAAGCAAGCTTAGAACAGATTTGAATGCAATAAGAAGCTAACTTAAGAATGGAATCGGCCAGGAGAAATGATAATTCTAGATGTTCAAGTGACTAGAAACCTTGTTGCAAGAAGCTGAGAAACTATTCGACAGTGCGCATTGCATTGGTTTTTCTCTTGGTGAGTGACTCTGCGTCTCCCCTCACCTCCCTCTCTCTTCCGCCATTATTGATTTTGCAGTCCGAGGGGTACCTGAACGCGAGAGAGTGTGGCGGAGAGAGGAGACCACACGAACAGTCCCTCGTTGCCCATTTGGCAAAGACACTCGTCTCTCGCGTTGGTTATTTCTTCTTAATCATGATCCCAGTTTTCTTGTCTCCGCTTATGGATTGTTGCTTTTTTGTCTCCGCTTGTAAACTCACTACTTCAATATTTATCTTCCAGGCTGGAAGACCCGAGTTTCTCAAGATGTCTGGAAATTCGCAACCACTTCAGTCTGGTGACGAAGAGAAGCAGATTTACAAGGAATACGGAAGGGATTCGAGGAACCGTCGACGACTGCTTCGGAATACACAACGACCGAGTTGGACGAGCCAAGCAGCACTGAAGCTGAATAAACAACAAATTTTCAAGACGATGTCACGTCTACCACACAATCGGCGACGACTCCCGGATTCGACGAGCCATCGACTACTACGCAAGCTCCACTTATCGTCTGCAACGAGGGCAGGTTACCAAGTTCGGCACGTGCTCTTGTCGCTTCAACCGCTGCCAGAACAACTCGGTCCGGTCGACGCAGTGCCCAGTCGACACGCTCTTCGAGTCGTCGCTCCTCATGTGCGTCTTCGACCTTCCGCACTGCCAGCCGGTCACCGTTCCAGTTGTCGGCACAAAATACCCGACGACCTACAACAACAACAATGACTACAACCAGGTCTTCTTCTCGTCATTCGACACCCGTTCTTTATCCCGAGCCACGGAGGACCACATCACAGAAGAAACCATCACAGAGAAGAACGCCGTCACTATGGACGTAAGTTTGCCATGTTTATTCTGTTCTCTAATCCTTTTTTTCAGCACACATCGAGTCTCCATTCTCGACTCGCTTCCACGGACGTGCTCTTCTCAACAACATCTTCAAGGACTTTCGCCGAGTTCGAATGGACAAACTTTATGTCGGAGACGACCGCAAGGTCACTGGCAACAAACGATTCCTGATCGACGACGGATTCGATGGACCAAAGGCCAGATACATCTCTTCGAATGTGAAGACAGTTTTCCCGATGCGCGGTAACTCGGACCACGTACCGATCCGGATGCTTTCGAGGATGAATCCGCAAGGAAATTGGAGACTGCTTCAACCAATTCATCTACTGCTCTGGCAACGGAGTCAACAGAATGGCCGCCTGTCCGATTGGAGAGTCGTTCGACAAGAATCTCCGTGCTTGCCCGGAGACCTGTGGAACCTTTACCCCTGTTGTCACTGCTACTTTTTCCACTGGAACCCAAACTGGTGCCCCCAGTGATGACGAAACGTCTTCAACTGTCTACACTGGAACCGGTAACGATGCTGGGAACGTGTACACCGGAACTGGTAACAATGGTCTACACTACCACCAGCTACAACACCTACCCAACGACTGCTCCAAGCATCCACAACCAAGGCTCCAGTTGGAGACCGTTGATCGCAGGTTTCTTCCGGTTTATTCTCGTTTGGATACTTCCAAAAGTACACCCAGTGCTCGAACGGGGCTGCCATTGTTCAATCGTGCCCAGCTTCCTTGTATTTCGACCAATCGATCGCCGCCTGCAACTTCAGAGATTGGGTTCCTGGGTGTAAGTTTGTTTTTGGTTGCTCTGATGATAACGGTTGTTTTCTCAGGTCAAGGATACGATTCCACGTCGACGTACTTTCCAATCGTGACTCTGCCAACTCATGATCCGACCACTGGATACCAGTACACAACTGGACTATCCTAGGAGCAGCCATCGACTGGATATGCCTACGGAACCACCTCGGGACCTTCGAATGACCAGTCTACCTACGGATGCACCTCCACTCCATCCCATAACGTTCCATCTACTACTGCTGGATACGGTTATCCATATCGGCCATTTTAAAACTCGACCACTTCCGGTTACGGATACCCAACTGGACCTTCTCAAGATTCTTCATCCACAACTTCCGGATACACTTAGGAACCATCTGAGGATTAGCCGACCACAGCCGCTCCTTACAACCCGATTGCTCCACAGAGCGATGCTTGTCTCACTACTACTACTGTCCAGACGACTACAACTGTTGCTGAAGATGAGCCCGTCTACGAAGCCACCACCGCTGCATACGAAGTGTCAACTGATGCTCCAGCCGAAGACACTGATTCGTACCAAAGAGTTGCCGAGGATGACGACGAGGAAGTTTACGAGGAAGTTTACGAGGAGGAACAGAGTTGCACTGCTGTATCTCGTCTCGCCACTGGATTCTGCGTCAAGAACTACCTGGAATGCATCAACAACAAGTATGTCGAGAAGATGTGCCGCTTTGGCAAGCAGTTCGACACCGCCGCCAACAAATGTGTGCTACGAAGCGCTTGTGGACAAGAAACCATTCGCAAAGCTGTTCAGGACGTGAGTTTTCTCAGGAAACGGTATTTTCAATACATGTTTTTTTCAGGTAATCTCTGCCAGTTTCACAACCTTGTCACCAAAAAAGATCGACGGAAGATGCGCGCACATCGACGGAGAAGCCGTTTTCGCCCTCGGAATGTGCAGCAACAACTACGTCCGTTGTACGTACGGAGCCGCCAAGCTGGAGCACTGTTCTGGAAACAAAGTGTTCTCGAATGCCCTCCTCGAGTGTGTCAGCAAGGACTTGTTAGGCGATTGCATCACGGCTCAAAATTCACCGGTTAAGAGCTACAACCAGCAGCAGGCCACGGTCTGAGACGGAAAACCCGACGGACTCTACGAAAACAAGAGGGACTGCTTTGATATTCTTCAGGTAATCCGGTTTCTATTTCATTCCATGACAACATTTTGTTATTCAGTGCTTCGGAGGAGAGCTGTTCGCGCATGCAGCGTGCCCGAAGAACTTGGGGTTCAACGATATGACCGGAAAGTGCGACTATCCACGGAAGGTCTCTGAAGAGTGCGTCGAGCACGGATCATTCATCGCTGACGTGAATAGATGCTCCACCTTCTACCTCTGCGTCTGGGGGGCCGAAAGGTCATGCCCGTTTGGAACCTTGTTCAACTAGGCACTGTCCGTCTGCGATTGGCCCAGCGCCGTTCCATCGTGCAGAGGTCCAGCCGCCGCCGATGACGACACCATCACCACCCAAGCCCCGTACGGCAACAACTGCGGATATTGACAAGTCGTTCTAAATTTACCCCGTCTCCCACTACTCAAGCTGGTTTAATTATGCCATGTACTAACTTGATTACATTCCGACCCACGAAGGATCTCTTACCCCTATATTGCTCCCTCCTCCAATGCACCCAACCTAGGTTTTCATGTTGTCATAATAATCTGATTTATTTTCATGCTCAACGATACCTTGAAGTTCAAAACTTTGTTAAATAAATTGTGTGAGCACCCCGAGACCTTCTAACCATTCACACCTAGTCATTGTTTTGCCTCGTAAGAATCCTCACATCTTGCCCCCTTTTCCCCTTTCCCACCACTATTTCCGCTTGTTCCCAGGGCAAGAGATGGTGTCGCTTTTTCTGAAAGGTTATGGAAAAACAATTACGATTTGTTTTCAAACAGATGACATTAACCATTTGTTAGGTAACGATGCTCTCTCAATTACAATAAAAACAGGGTGAGCACAAAAAGAAAAAGCGGTTTAGGTAGTCTCTGACGTTGACGACATGCGCTTCTTGATTTTGTCGATGACGATAGAAGAGCAGTCCGGTCGAGTGAGGAAGTCGTGGAAAGTCCGTTGTCCAAGACGTATTTTTGGAGAGCGTCATATCCTGCAACTTGAAGATCACGTCGGCACTGTTCGAGATCCTTCAGTACTTCTTTGCGGGTTCTGATGGGTCCGGGAGTCGACGGAGCGGAAGATGGGATGGAGGGCATCGGAGAATTTGGGTCCTGTCCGTTGAGCAGAAGAGCTGCTCTGTTGAGAACATCTCCGAGGCTCATTTTCTTCGAGGGGTCCAGGAACAGGTCGCGGAGCACTTCCACTCTTTTGTTGATCGACTCACGTCGAGCCGCTTCAAAGAAGGCTTTCTTGCTACGAGTGTCTGGACCGTGTGTCCGTTGTCGACGACATACTTTTGGAGAGCGTCATATCCTGCAACTTGAAGATCGCTTCTTCCTCGCTCTGGGCTTTTTCTTCGTTGACAGCTTCGTCCTCATCCCTGGCTTCCTTCTCAACATTGACTTGTTCCACTTTGATAGCATTCAAGTATAAGTGCTGCTGGTATAAAAGCTGCTTGAACTGGGAAGCCGGCAGTCGGAGCTGGTGGGACCACGGCTGGAGTCGAGGCAGGAGTGGCTGGAGCTGGGAAGACGACGACTGGAGCGGAAGGAGCTGACATGATCCTTTTGATCTCGTCGATGACAATATCGAGAAGAAGTATCAGGTCGAGTGGTGTCGTGGTGAGTCGGTTGTCCACGACGAATTTTTGAAGAGCGTAATATCCTGCAACTTGAAGATCACGGCGACATTGCTCACGTTGCTTGAGCACTTTTTTGCGGCATCTGATTGGTCCGGGGGTCGAAGGACTGGAGGATGGAGTGGAGTGGATCGGAGCATTGGGGTCCTGTCTGTTGAGCAGAAGGGCTGTTCGGTTGAGAACCTTTCCGAGGCTCATCTTCTTCGAAGGATCCAGGAACAGGTCGTGAAGCACTTCCACTCTTTTGTTGATTGCTTCACAACGAGCAGCTTCAGTGAAGGCCTTCTTGCTACGAGGAATCGATGGAGAGGCCATGTTGATAATACTGAAAATAGATAATGATAAGAATGAAAAAGATGAGTAATAAGGAAAGGAAGAGAAAGAGGTTAGAACAAGGTAGGTTACTGTAGACAAAGAAAGGTGGAAAAAGGAATCGTAAATGTGAAAACAGTTGAGTTGGGAGAGCTGAGAACAGCTCACCACTCTGGACTGTGTTGGAAATCAAAATGAACTCATTCCGTGCCTAACACATTGCTCACTTCCGAATGGGCGGAGGTTACCAGGGGGGCGTGAGAACACGGACTGTTTTCCCATGGATCTGTAACAATGGGAGGGCAAGTCTCTTGTGGGAAGAGTCTCCAGGGAAGAGGAGAGAGTGATAGTGATAAGGTGATCAAAATGTAGGAGTGATAACTGTTAGAAAGCACCGATAATGTTTCAGGTACATATTTTATCAAAAAAACTGAACAACAGTGATAAGGATATCAGGTAGTCGACTGAATAGTAGGAGATGAAGTTCACCCGTTCTCATTCACGGTTCCAGATTAGGGCCTAGCTCTTTATGTTCTAATCAGCATACTCGTAACCTATGTTGTCTTATAACTCATCATTATCAGTGATGAATCCAGAAACCTTATCGCTCACCACATTCGCCCCTTACTCTGAAAACGAACCCCAAAAGACTGATCTAAACTTTCTGATAGTCATTCTTTCCGTGCCAACGTCATCTCAAAATACTACCATTCCCACAAAATGCAAGTTTTTTATCACTGATAGGCTGTTCGTTTTCATGATAAGAGGGTAGGATATGGCCAGTGTCCGATAGCCATACAGTATACGGTGTACTCCTGTGAATTGTAAATTGGATACTGTATACTGAACGTATCTTCCATCATCAAATTCAAATTCATCATCATATCTTCCGTCATATCACTTGGACTCGACGCCTACATGTCTCGTAACTAGATATTGTTCAATGATAATGATAGTTATATAATATTGTATGAGAACTGTTGTCGAATGGAGTAAATATCCCAGATTGCTACACATTTTCTATTTTCTCATAAAAACCTGTGTTTTTTCGTCTCTGCCACGTCACAACTTTTTCCTCCTCCACATCATTGTCACCTTGAACGGGAGTTCATTGCAGCGAGGGTTTCCTTATAGTGATAAGGATACGACTCATGAGCAAAAATTTTTCGGAATAGAGTGAACAAGGCGATCAACAAATACCCAGTTTGCGCTCCTGTCCGGTTCACAAAATAGGAAGCCCTTATCAAATTCTCGTGCACCGAGTTTTAATAGGACTTCTGTGTGAGGGAACGACGAAAAGACTCATTAGTTGCTGAGAAACGGTCGCGGAACGACAGACACACAGACGCACACACAAAAATTATTCAATTAGTAATAGTAAAAATTGTTGTTCTATTTATGGGGGAAATGGCACTGGAGACACACTTTTTCGGCGTAATTTTGCCTGAAATCATAATTTTCTGGAATTTATTGGTGTTTTGAGGAATGGACCTTTTAATTTCGCTAAGGACCTTCAAATTTGGTCAATGGACCTTTTTTTCCCGAATGGACCTTTTTTTCGGAGTTTTGCCTTTTTTTCACAGATCAATGGACCTTTTTTTTCGAAAGGACCTCGATTTTTCTATGGACCTTTTAATTTTTCTATGGACCTTTTAATTTTCAATGGACCTCTTTTACCGAGTAGAGCCACGCTTTCTCGGTTTAGCTCGTATCAGGGAAAAAGTGGCTTCTTATTGAAGTTTTCAGCTTTTTAGCTCATTCTTCTCTATCCGTGGTATTCTTATCACTTGTTATCAATCTACTCTAGCTCAACAGTTAATTCTTTGACCTTTCTTGAAAGCTCTTATCGTGATTCCCATCGGAATTCCCAGGGATTTACGACCCATTTACCTATAAATCGATCAAAATCTCTTTTGTCTTTACACCGTGTCTTTGTTCCGGCAGGTGGACCATGATATCTTATCTACACGTGCGATCTATGATACCTCAATTCCACTCGGGACTCCACCCCTCGATTCCACCTCTTGACTCCACCTCTTAACTTGACCTCTCGACTCCACCCCTCGACAGTCAGACCTTCCCCACAGATATCTGTGGTTCATTCACTTCCTTCCCTTCTTGGTTTTTACCCCAATTCCCTTCCTTCTTGAAACCATGATTTTCTACTCGACCAAGCTCCAACTCGTCATCAAGGCTCCAGCAATTTTGGTGAGTCACATTATTTTCTTATTTCAACACTAACTTTACGTTTTCAGAACGACACTGACTTTTTCGACGATCAACTGGAATGGCACAACTTGGCATCGGATCCTCAGCAGACTCTTTTAGTGAAAGTATGGAATTGGTGTGAACAAAAGGGACATTCCAATCTTCGTATTGCGTCCTCCCGGAGCAGATCACTGATTACATACTGACACGACCTGTTCTGCAGCCAACTCGGCACCAAGTACAGTGATGGAAGTGGGTTACATCATTTTCTAACTTCAACACTAACTTTACGTTTTCAGAACGACACTGACTTTTTCGACGATCAACTGGAATGGCACAACTTGGCATCGGATCCTCAGCAGACTCTTTTAGTGAAAGTATGGAATTGGTGTGAACAAAAGGGACATTCCAATCTTCGTATTGCGTCCTCCCGGAGCAGATCACTGATTACATACTGACACGACCCGTTCTGCAGCCAACTTGGCACCAAGTACTTTTATGATGGTGAGTCACATCATTTTTTAACTTCAACACTAACTTTACGTTTTCAGAACGACAGTGACTTTTTCGACGATCAACTGGAATGGCACAGCTTGGCATCGGAACCTCAGCAGACTCTTTTAGTGAAAGTATGAAATCGGTGTGAACAAAAGGGACATTCCAATCTTCGTA
>LR539522.1:0-16763 GCA_900536315.3 Caenorhabditis becei
GATTGTGCACGGTCCGCAACGAAAATTTGAAAGCTAACAGACAGCGCCTCTTAAAATGACCAGCTGAAACGGAATCTGTGTTTTGTTCAACTCTGCGAGCAACGACTAGAGCTCCGGCTCAAAATATAAGCTCATTAATTAATCAGTTACTGTTAAAGGGACCAATTCAGCTGGGTGAGACATGATTTGTGTTGCTCGAAAGCTCGTTCACAGTTCAAACCAGATCTGCGTTCAACTCTGATAGAATTCTAACAAATCAGAAAAGAACATTTGAATTGCTCGGGTTATTTGATAACTTATTCTCTTCCATCGGCAATGTTGATGCAGCCGAAGCAGCCAACGATGATTCAGGAGTCGGGAACGAGTCAAAGTATAGAGTGGACAAAAGGTTGACAAAGATTGGCTGACGAACACAACTTTGAGAGACCCTTACGTCTCAGAACGTTTTCCACCAGTCAGCGCGCTGCACGCTACCAGCCAGCTGCTCTGCAACGTCGGGGTCTCAACTTTGTCTTGGTGGCTGGATCTGAATAGGTGTCCTGGAGGAACAAGAAGTCATCGATTCAATTTTTGACAGAGTTTTTCAATTTGATTTTTCTGATTTTGAGCAATTCCAGAACTGGATTCTGGAAATCTCAGGTGAATTCGATCAAAGTTGAGATTTTCACTAGTTTCAGATGAGCCTGCAATCCGTCGAAAAAGTTCACTTACTGCTTCGAGTGTATTTCGGCAAACGATCAAAAGAACATGAAGTCAATCTCTTTCTATTTCTACCCTTCCTGCCAACCGGCTCCATGCACCTCTGACTCCAACCTCTTATTGACAGATAGATGAAATGAATGGCTCTAGTATTACACGGGTTGGTTCAATCTCGAAATGCCAAAATTTGGAAGTGAGTTCAGTTGCATGAATTTCTCTCCAGATACATTTGATTTTCCGAATTGTGCATTTTTCTCCAGATTTCTTTGTCATAATGAGTCCCGTGAATGTATTTTCCGGAGTAGTTACAATCCGGTTATACGGACTAGATACTTCCCTCTAATAAATGGAAGAACAGAAATCGAAGAAGAGGTAGATGATATTGTTATGACGCAATTGAGCCTGTATGACTACATGGTCCCGGCAGATGGGAGAGTTGCATCATTTTCTTTTCACTCTCTTCTTTTGCAATTGTCTCTTACCAATGCAAGGAAATTGGCGGAGGAGCGGAGAATGCGAGGACGATGTGCCTGTAGGGACCATTCTATGTGGGATGCTCGGTTGGACTTGTCCTTTTTGACTTTGAAAGTTTTCAAAAATTTTGCGAAAAATCATTCTTTGAGATTTCACGAAATTTTTTTTTTTGTAAAATTCTTATAACTGGCCAGGAATTTGATTTTAATCCAGATCAAAATGAACAACACTATAGAAAAAATTAATTTAACTTTTATAAAATTTCATAAAATTTGCAAAAACAATTTTTCTATTCAGTTTTTCAATTTCCCATTTTCTTCTTTTTACAATATTTTTCATCAGGCGAAAATATCTGAAAAATTTCAAAAATCAGTAGTCAATCTTTTCACCCCAAAACACCATCTCTCCTTTCTATTTTCATAAGTCCATCACAAGAGGGGGTGTGCGGTGGGACCATACACGTTGGAGAATGCGTGGACAATGTGCCTGCAGGGGCTATTCTGTGTGGGGTGCTCAGCTGGGTCGTTCTGTTCGGAAAGCCACCTCCGATAGCCGCCTCGTGGTATTCGGGCTAGAAAAAGAGAACACCGATATCAATTCACAGTCCTGTTTGGACAAGTTGTGACCTAGAAATATGCCCAAAATTGTTGATGAGGATTCATGGAGATTCAGATGAGGGACGTCATCTGGAATTCAGAAAACCAAAAAATCGGAGTGTAAAAATTATTGTTTTTTTTTTCAGAGGTTTTGAGTATTTTTGAAATGTTATTTAGGGTCCAAAAAACATACAAAAAATGTTTGTGACAAAAACGCTTGAAAATTTCAGAATTTTTTGAAAAAAAAATGTTAGGAGCCCTAACGAACTACGTAGTAGTTCGATGGATTTTTCTTGAAAGTACGCGACGATGTAGTCCCAATGAATTCCACAAATGATGGCGTTGAAATTCCAAGTTTGATTTTTTTTGGCTTTCCAGTGATAGTTTTCAATGATAGTAGAAAGTGGTCCGGAGGTACATGAACACGTACTCTCAAAGTAATTATTTTTCTGAAAATGCTTTATATAAGTCCTTTTTCAAGTCGAGTAAATCTGTGTAACCGGTCGGTGGGAGAAACGGATGCACAACTTTTTCGAGTGTGCACCACGATACTCCCACCTTTCAGAATACAGAAATAATTCAATTTTATTGACAATTTGTCGAACTTTTAGAAATCAAAAAATAGAAAAAATTACATCAATATCAGAAGTCACATTTTTGGATAGCTCTCTTACTGTCTCTTGATTCACACTTCTGTTCACTCGGCTCCCCTTGAACTTGAGGTTCGTGAGTTCGGAAGCTTATACGATCACGTCGATTCATTTTCGTCATCATCACTGCTCTCCCTAGTGGACAAACTCCTTCTTCCGCTTTTTTTTGCTCTCATCATCATATCCTTCAAAAATTTTTGGTGCTTCTCTTTCACTCTAAACTTCCGTGGATCTTCCAGCTGTTCCAACGTTTTCTCAATCCTCTTTTTCTCAGTCTCCAAATGCTTCTGACGAGTTTTCTCAATGATTCCATGTGCTTCTCTGGTACTGTCGAGTTCCTTCTGTGTCCAAACCATGAACATCACTTCTTCTTCTCTAAAATCTCCTATGACCGTTCCCAATTCGCCTCTCGGATTTGTCAAATCCTCAGCTTGACGGAGATCTTGAAACTTTAAGACTTCCTTCAGATCTCACGGATTGTAAAGTCGCAGATTTTTTCGCAGAAAGGAGCAATCGATGTTGAGGAAGTTGGCTGCCAGGATTATCCTGAAAATGTCAGAGTTAACGTTATTCGTGTCAGATTAATATGCAATAAACTCACTTTTTTTTCATTTTCAAAAATTTCATGAAAAAGTCAATAAATCCAAAGAACATCAGGTAGTTGATCATCCTGAAAATAACCGAATTAACGTTTCTACTGCCAGCTACATATTATTGCCGTCCCGCGGCGGGTCACCTGGTAGGTCTCGCCACGAATATGGTGTCTGGTTGAATTACGGCTTCTGGACAAGGTTTTGACACTTTTCCCAATGAAAATGGGTAAGATGACGAGAATTCAATCATTTCCATCCAACTTTCAGCAGTTTCCACCGATTTTTAGGGAAAATTAGATGTTTTTGGTAAAAAAAAGCGGAAAAATACCCAGAAATGCATGTTTTTGTACTGAAAATTAGTGAATTTCGCTGGAAGTTGGTTGAAAATAATTGAAAACATGCCTTTGTACCCACTTTCATCAGAAAAAGTGGAAACAAAACCTGGCCCAAAAGCCGCATTTCAGTCAGAAACCATTTTCGTGGCGAGACCCACTAGGTGACTCGCTGCAGAACGGCAATAATATGCACAATTGAAGTGACATGAAAATTCAGATGAAAATTAACTCACTTTTCCATCTCCATAAATTGCATTCAAAAATCCATAAAGTCAAGGTACATCAGAAAAATCAAAAAAAAAACGGTGCCATCTTCTGACGACTCGAAGTGGCCAATTACCCTGAAAAACCGGAAATAATGGGATTCTACGTTATATTGAAGAGGTTCTACGAGAAAAGGTAACAAAATGGAGAAGGGAATATTGATTAACAAGTCTCCTCTTCTACAGTGCCGGGAGAGCACAGGTCGGTGGACCTGCCGGAGACGTGTATAGGCAGTGACCCCGATCACTAGAGAGAGAGAGAAGGCAGAGAGCGAGAACTAGAGAAATAGAGCAGACAGAGGTCACATTCCATCGGAAAGCGATGCGTTGCTTGTCTCTGCAAAGGACAGGCTCATGCTTGTTGACGTCGGGGTACAGGGGCCAGGGCACCCCAACCACTCGACAGCTGCAAGTCAGCTGTGCTTCAACCACTGGTTTGGGAATTTAGAACAAGGGAGAAGTCATTGAATTAGGTTGGGAGAATGAAGGAAGTCAGAGATAGATTTCAGAGAAGTTGCTTTTTTGGGAACCCTTCAAATGGTATCTCGAACTTCAAGAAAACTAGAAGAGAGTAAAGAAAACGAATAAGTAGAGCCGTCTGGTGGACCAAGTCGCAAGAGAATCAAATTCAGTCTTGAAGAGGGTGACATCATCGGACCACTAGCATGGTTTCAAAACTAAAGCGAATCAACTAGTGGAACACCAGGCGAACCACCACCAAATGAGACTCTGTCTGCATTTGCGCGTCAAGTCTGGTGTGAGACACCCCCCCCCCCCGTTGACAGTTCATTTGCCCCGACAACCGGTCACGCAACGAGCCTGTTGCCCTCGCCATGTCTGCGTCTCTGTCTTTCCCCACACTCTCTCACCCAACGACACTCCGCTGCCCTCTTTAGTAGTCGGGTGCCAGAAACGACGCCTTGCGCAGTTTTGAATTAGATTTGACAGTTTCCGAGTGAAAACTCAGGTTTTGAGGAGTCAGCACTCCTATTTGTATTCCTTTGCATTGTATTTCTTGTTTTTTCTCATAAATAAGCAATTTACTCTTATCAGAGTGGATAAATAAGCAATTTACTTATTAGAGTGGATAAATAAGCAATTTACTTATCAGAGTGGATAAATAAGCAATTTACTCTTATTAGAGTGGTAAAAAAGGCAATTTACTTATCAGAGTGGATAAATAAGCAATTTACTCTTATTAGAGTGGATAAATAAGCAATTTACGGATTAGAGTGGATAAATAAGCAATTTACTTATTAGAGTGAATAAATAAGCAATTTACTCTTATTACAGTGGATAAATAAGCAATTTACTTATTAGAGTGGATAAATAAGTAATTTACTCTTATTAGAATGGATAAATAAGCAATTTACTTATAAGAGTGAATAAATAAGCAATTTACTCTTATCAGAGTAGATAAATAAGCAAGTTACTTATCAGAGTGGATAAATAAGCAATTTACTCTTATTAGAGTGGATAAATAAGCAATTTACTTATCAGAGTGAATAAATAAGCAATTTACTCTTATTAGAGTGGATAAATAAGCAATTTACTTATTAGAGTGAATAAAACAGCGATCTGCGGAGAACAGTTCCAGAAGCTTCAGGAGAAGCAGAAAGACGACGTGATACTGTTTGATTCACCAGCAAATCATAAGAGCTGCAAAGATCTGGATTGTGGAAGTGGCGGAGAGTGTGATGGAAGAAGGGCCGATGTGTCGGTGTAGAGACGGAAAAACTGCTTTCGAGAGCAAGTAGAACTGCGAGTGAGCTTCTGAAGCATTCTAGACGGCGTCTGCGAGTCATCTGGACATGAAGATCAAAAACTCGACAGTCTTGAAATGCGATGATGGCTGCAAGGAAATTCAGCAGATTGAGCTGGAGTTCCGAACGATTCAGACGAAGAGTACCCTCGTTCAAGTGGACTTTGGGAATCAGAAAGCTATTATTGAGGTTAGAGGAGAGAATTAGTGACTTGATTCATTGTTTTATTTGCAGATAACTTCCGGTTCGATCACATTCTCCCTCATCGACGAATTCACCCGTCCCATCCAAACTCGAATTGAGAAACATGTCAGCGATGGTCGTTGGCACCGACTCTTGTTTCAAATGGCCGACAACGGAAATAAGATAACGATCCAAGTTGACGGTCGTGGCAAGGAAGTCAAATCGAGAGTGTCTCTTCCAATGCTGTTCACCTCGAACAACATCCATCTTCTCATGCCTTCAGATCTTTGTTTCCGTCGCCTCCTCGCTCAGAATCAATTTGTGCATACGGTTCTCACCAGCAACAAGGTCTTCGACGTGACGTCTCCAACCTCTTCTGTCTCTTCCACGTATCAATTCGAGCCCCACCTCTCCCCGTCCACCGGATTCTCTTCCAACTTCTCCGATACCACCACTTTCATCCTTCTTGCCGTTCTCGCCATCATCACTCTAATCGCTCTCTCTGTCTGCTTCATGGCCATCCGGAGACGTTTCAATCAGAAGTCGTCGGAAACTGATGGAAGCGGTTGGCAGAAGGCGACAGAGATCGACGCCTTCGCAGTCCGTCCCCACCGGGGTCACGTCAACCGATCCATGGTAAACTCTCCAGATGACGACATCTACGACGTGACGAGTGTCTACGGCACACAAAGGGTCAGTTCCTCATGCTGAACTTCTCCCTTCTCATGCTCATTCATTCCAGAAGACCACCTCGACCGACGACATCTCGCACAACCGCCCGTCTCGTACCGCAGGGACGGCCACATCAACATGGCATATTTATGATCGTCTTTTTCATTATCTCGATTCTATTTTTGAAACGGGTTTCTGTACGTCTGTACAATGTTTTCCGATGATTTCAACGATCTAGTCTCTGGTTTTCTAATTTCAATGTTTATTTTATTCAAATAAAACGGATTTTTAAAAAATAAAACGAACGGTTTAACCAGGGCGTGATCTGGTTAGGACTGAACGCCAAATCTCTATGTTTTCAATGTCTTCTGCGACGTCTTTTCGTCTTTATCACGATCAATTCCACTTTACCGAACCTAATCGTATTCTTATTCTTCTCATCCTTCTCCGGAACCACGACCACGTTCTTCGCCAACATGTCCATTCCGACTCTCACCAACTTCGAAATTACTTCCGAGTCGAACAGATCATCTGAGCTGCTGAATCCTCGGATGCATTCCTCGAGGGCTTCGAGTGTCGCACGGAAGTCGTTCTTCATGTCGGCAGCCTCCTCTTCCTTCCTGGCAACGACTATAGCCATGCTTCTCCAGAACGCGTAGACGAATGGCATTCGCGAGAATTGTGAAAAGTTCTCATGGAACATGTTGAGCTTGTCGAAGTTATCCGTTTGCTTCGTAGTCCATAGTTCGGCAGACCAAGGGAATTTGTGACGGTTGTAAATGTCGACAATAAAGACTTCTTCGGTAGTGGCCCTCATCTCAAATCTGAAGAACCCTTGGTGTCTTCCCGTTTTGTGAATCTCCTCGAAATTCGGAGCGCACAAGCTTCCGTGATAGTTCCAGTTGAATTTATCGCATTCCTTCCACGATTCTTCGCACTGCTGACGCAACTACTTCATTCTGTCTTTGTCGCTTTTGTATCCAGACGGGAAGTACCCTGAAATACATATGTAAGTCTCCTGTAATGCCCCAGGATCACGTACCTATCTTCATTCTTTCCGGAGCTACAGTCTGTGGCACTTGACGGAGTTTCTTGATCTTCATATAGGAGTTCTTCCACTCAAAAAACCACTTGGCTCCGTAGTACATAGAGTCTGGGATGGGAGTCGTCGATCGACGACACTGAAAGTGAATCTTGATTTCTGCAGGAATACAAATTGCGTACTTTGTTCTCCATATCTTTCCATTCCGTCTGTTTCCATTTGGCGTAAATTTCATCGAATGCCAATCCGAACTTCGACTCGTTCAGCTCCACATAGGCAGAATTCACGGGCATCATCTTCGGAACTTCGACGATCGTCCATTTGGGTGCCGTGTCGCGAGCGGCAGCGTCCAACAGATCCTTTATGTATCTGAGGAAGTTCTTTCCCAGTTTCCATTCCTTGTCGTTAAACACGAGTTCAATCCGTTGGTACGACTCTTTCGGTTCCTCGAAGCCTTTTCCATCTTCGACCGTATATTCTCCGA
The DNA here is from genome assembly GCA_900536315.3 of Caenorhabditis becei. NCBI lineage: Eukaryota > Metazoa > Nematoda > Chromadorea > Rhabditida > Rhabditidae > Caenorhabditis > Caenorhabditis becei. The sequence continues at coordinate 7,755 of LR539522.1, forward strand.
ACAGAAACAGAAGTTGCTTCTCTGTTATCATATCAGGGATCCAAGTGGAATTCGTGACGGATTAGATTTTCGGCTCAGGCTAATTGTAAGGCTTGAAGAGGCTTGTCCATTGACTCTTAATGCAGATGCGGCAGTCTTCTTCGGAGGACTCAATTTCTGAAAAATAATAAGTTTTTTGGAAAAATTCTAGAGAAAAATTCACTTTTCAGATTTTGAAAGAAAATCTTTCCAAATATCCAAATCCAGTAACTTCAATATAAATCATTCTGAAAATTATTTTTTTGTCATGTGAATCCCATGGAAAACTCACAAGAAATCGACGTCTCTTCTGAGCTCTTGTCGATGTTGGTTGCCTTCTTCAGATGGCACAAATTCTGAAAAATTGAAAAAGTTCCTAAAAAATTTCATGGGAAAAACGCACTATTTGGGTTTTCAGTCCAGGAACTGTGTGTGTAGATGGGCTATCTGAAAAAAAGTTTTCTAAATTTCAGCATGCCCCAAAAATTTTGACTAGCTCGGGATAGACTTTTCAACTACATTGTATTTGCACACAAGCAGCGCCCATCGAACGTTGTGAAATTGAAAGGTGCAAGTAACAAAATGGCCTCGTTTGTGACTCGAAAAGGTGTTTTTGAAATTTTGTTACCTGGGAAGGCAGTTTAGACTATGCTCAGATTGGATTTCAAGTACGCAGGCTGGAACTTTTATCTCCGCCAAACCCGGTCCACCTGTTACTTTTATTCAGAATTTGGCAGAAAAATTGGACGAAATTCGATATTTTGGCTGTTCTAGGGATAAGATAGTATTTTGGGTGTTCACAAACACATCCAAGACGGGCCTGATTGGTGCATTTTTTTTCAAGATCCCAGAGTCGAATTACACCGGTTTGAAGGTGAAACTACAGTAACCCGATTTCGCAATCGGGTGAAATTTGAACTATCTTATCTTAGGCTATCTTGCGCGCCATTTTTTGTAATTCCAGCCTGCAAAAAATCTGCAGAAACAACAATTTCCAGCATATTGGGAAAAAATTCACGAACGAACAGAACGTGTGGTCCCATCGGACACGGCGCCAGTCCTCCACAACACTAACAGTCTGCTACACTCATCCCAGTCTCTGCAAGTCCCGTGTAATACGGCGTCAATCTTCCAGTTCATGAAGAGTCCTTCACACTCATCTCAGCCTCTTCCAACCCAATTTTACACCCAATACTCACTTTTCCATTTTACTTTTGATCCACCTATGCAAACGACAAGTAAACGGAGCATTCGGTTGCGGAGAACTAAAAAAGAAGTTGAATTTAAAAGAATTTTGATGAAAGTGCGTGGAAAATCACGCTGAAAGGAAGGAACAAACGTACTGTCTGTCGTCGTGTAAAGGAGCCGATCAATTAGCAATAAGTGTGTGTGTGTGTGTGGGTGTGCGCTGCAGACTGATGTGTGTGAATGAGCGGGGTCACGTTATCTTCCTTCGAGCGAGAGACAATAACGATTAAAGAAAGGCGAGAGATGCCAGAGAGAAAGAACGGGCCAGCACGCAAATTCCGCCGCTCAAACAACCACCATCCATTCCCACCAGATCCTCTCACCGGCTGTGTCTCTCTCCTCTGTCACGTTCTTCGCTCGTTTCCCATTATCTCCTCATTCGTCCATATACAACCGACCCGTCGTGTGCGCTGTATTCTGCTCCAAACAACCCAAAAAATGAGCAATTATCGAGTGAAAAGTGAGTTTTTTCTTTCATTTAGATGGAATTTGAATAGTTTCTGGATCAAATTTCAAAAAAAAATAAGGTTTTATTGTTGAAAATTCATGAGGAATGCAATCTTTGGCTTTTTTCCACTTGGAAACCCTATTTTCCCATGAATTATCAATTATTTCCAGACAACCATAGCGGACGGGCCCGCAACAACCATCCAGCCAACAATGGGGGCCATTCTCGCGACAACTGGTCTCAAGATGATAGAATTCAAAATCAGAATCACTACAATCAATGGAGAGATAACAGAAGTCCGATTGCGCACGAGTTCAGAAGACAAGGAGACGGATTCAGAAGAGATGACGACTTCAGGAGACATGAAGACGTGCAACGTCAAGAAGAAGAGTTCAGAAGACGAGGAGACGGATTCGGAAGGGATAACGACTTCAGAAAAAGCGAATACGATCAACGTCAAGGAAATGACTTCAGAAGTCCTGGAGACGTTGAACGTCAAGGAGACGGTCTCGGAAGACATGGAGACGTGCATCGTCAAGAGAAAAACTTCAGAAGACAAGGAGATGGATTCAGAAGGAATGACGACTTCAGAATACAAGGAGATGGATTCAGAAAAACTGATGACTTCCAAAGACATAATGACGGATTTGGAAGACACGGAGACGTGCAACGTCAAAGAGGAGACTTCAGAGGACAAGAAAATGGGTTCAGAATGGATGACGACTTCAGGAGACATGAAGATCTGCATCGTCAAGGAGACGGTTTCAGAAGAGCTCACGACTTCAGAAGACACGAAGACGAACAACTTCGAGGAAATGGCTCCAGAAGCCCTATGACCAGTTCCAGGGACGGATTTAGAAGACCTGACTCCAAGCAAGAGAACAGTTCGGAAAGTTTTGAAGGATTCATAACCATCGGGCCCTCGATGGATCTTAGAAGTTCTCCAGGTCCGTTCTCTGAATACCTGAGTAGTTCGGAAAGATCATCAAGTCCGGATTCTGGAGTCTATGAGGGTTCTCAAGTCAGAAGGACTAACAATAGGTAATCTCAACATCTTTTTTCTTGTAAAAGTAAACTTTTCAACTTTCAGCTTCCGAAGACCACCAACTCAAGTTTCCTGGCTCCAGGCGTTTGAAGCTGCAGTCGAAGCCCGATCGCGAGTTGTGTACACCAAAAGATTTGGAAATGTTGATGTTGTCAGAAGAGACAATTACCAGCCGGTTGTGCCAACTTGGGCACGTGAAATTGAGGGCGTCAGAGAACCGGAAAATCGTCCGGAGGAACGGGAAATCAACATGGAAAGAGTTCAGAAGTTGATAAAAGAGCTCCGCGATCGGCGCCTGATATACTGAATATCAGAGACGTTGTCAAGCCAAGAAGATATGATAAGGAATTGATAAAATCACGCATTGTTATGTTGAATGAATATTTTTGTACTTGAAATAAAGTTGTTTTATTTTCAAATGGGTTGTCAGCTTATCAGTTATCAGTGAAACTCCAACGATCAGACAAACTTTGGCGGAAGTGAATTTGTGTGACGCATTTGACGTAGCGGTGATGTGCTTCTGATCAGTTTGTTATCACTGTTATCACTCACGAGTTCAATTTGTAGTTGCCAACAGAAACACCTGGTAAAAAGGAGAGCTGCTCCAGGTAGGCACGACGATATCTGAGAGAGCGCCGTGCGGTGACAAAGAAGTTTTGGCAGAAGGTGGGCAAGTGGAGTACAAATTAAGAAGGGTCACAAGTGATAAGAAAAATCTCGGCGTGTTCCAGCACTTCCCCCGATTTTCTACTCTTTTGTGCCCATCTCGTAATAATTCTTTAGGGAGAGAGAGAAAAGGATTAGGTTTATTTTGGAGATAGGTCGCATAAGAGAGTGATAAACTGATAAGAGTACTGATAAGAAGAAGCGGATCAATAAGGTAATTGATAACAAGGGGACAAAAAGAAACACTGAAATTTGGGAAACGAGTTTTCAAAAAAGTGTTGGTACAGGGTGAATTGACAATGTCAGGGATAGTTGGAACTGTAAAGTACAGACGATTTGGCGAAAATGGTGGAGGAAAAGTTGAGTTTGAGCTAAATAGGCCAGGAATAATAGGAAGAACATTTATGAAAGGAAGAAAGAGAAAAACATTACGAGAATTTGAAAAATCAAGTGATGTGGGCGTTTGGAAACAGAGAAAAAGTGAAAAACGAAGGTTTTTTCTTGAAGCTCGAAGTTGATCTGAAATAAGAAAATGTATTTTTATACATGATTTTCCAAGTAACCCACCAGTCAAAAACATGTGCTTATTCATTTATAGTTTTTTCTCATCCGATTCCAGTTGCTTCTTCCTATCTCATCCTGCTCTTCTTTTCGGCCTTGGTTTTTTTCTTCGACTCGAAGTTGATCTGAAAACAAGAAAATTTATCTTTGTACATGACTTTCCAAGTAACTCACCTGTCATGAACATGGTCTTCTTCATTTCCAACTCTTCTTCATCCGATTTCAGTTGTTTTTTTGGTTCTCTAGATCTTCCGATGCAGACATGATCTTCTGTTCCCGATCTTCCAGTTCAGCTCTCTTCCCCAGTATCCATCTCTGTCTTCTTTATCTCAAACTCCATCTTATCAGCTTCCTGTTGCTTCTTCCGATCTTCAAGTTCGTCCGATGCCTTCCGAGTCGTCTTTTCCCTAGCTTCAAGTTTTGTAGTTTTCTGGGAAATCTCCCTCTTCTCAACTTCCAGCTGCTTCTCCCGAGGCTCCAAGTCTTCCTTCACCCTCTTTTTCCAATCTTCTTCTTCTTCTGTGAGCTTTTCAAAATCTTCAAAGGTCTTCTGCAACAGCTCCTTCTACTTCTTCTGTTCCTCAACTTCAATCGCCAACTGCCTCTACCGCTCTTTCACTTTTGCAGTCTTCCGAGAAAGTTCCTCCTCATCAGCTTCCAGCTTCTTCTTCCGATTCTCTACGTTCTTCAATTCAGCCTTGACCTTCTTCTCCTGATCTTCCAGGTCTTCCGCCTTCCGGGATACCTCCCTTTTCTCCACTTCCAGCTCCCTCTTCAGTCTCCACCACCATCTCTCGATTTTCACTCTTTCGATCCTCCGGGTAACTCTCTGCTTTGACTCTCGTACATCCGCTTCTCTCCGATCCAACCGATCCTTCATCTTAGCTTCATACTGTTTGCAGATCTGTTGCACGTTCTGGTGCACTTCGATTACTTTTTTCAGCTCTTCATCTTTGAAGTTCAGCTCCTTTGAAATTCTCAACTTCCATCTGCTTCTCCCGATGCTCCAAGTCTTCTTTCACACTCTTTTCCGATCTTCTTCTTCTTCTGTGGCTTTCTTGAATTCTTTGGATGCTTCTTCCAGCTCTGCCTTCTGCTTCTGATGTTCCACAACTCCATTTCTGCTGTCTTCCGGGAAAGCTCCTCCTCATCAGATTCCAATTGAGTCATCCGATCTTCCACTTCCTTCTTCTTGATCTTCATCTCCTCCAATTCCGCGTTGACCTTCTTCTCCCGATCTTCCAGTTCTTCCGTCTTTTGGGCCTTCTTCATCTCCAACGCCGTCTTATCTCTTATCAGTTTCTGATGAACCTCCTCATTCCTTCTCAATTCAGAACGTTTTTGAAGGTCCAGATTAGCCTTGTCAATGTTGACATTAAGCATTTCCTCCTTGCCACTCTCTGCACGTCTTCTGACCAATGTCCGCTTCTGTTCTCCAAATTCCTCTCTTGACGAGCCAAATTCTCATATCCTCGGTCCAAATATATCTTCTGTTGTCTCAACATTCTCTCCCTTCTTCCCATCTCTTCAGATCGTTGCCTCGCTACTTGCTGATCTGCTTGTCTCTCGTACATCAACATCTCATTCCTCTCCGTCAGTTTTCTCTGTTGAGCAAGAAAGTGGCTGATGAATTCAGGAGTCAGAGATCCGAATCCTGGAGAAACTTGTTGTGGTTGGGCGGGAATCGGAGGAAGCACTCGAGGGAGTGAGCGGCTGAAAAAGGGAAGTCAACATTGAAATGGGTCTCGCCACGAAAACTCCATCCCAATTATCGTTGTATTTCAAAATCGAAGTGGGTAGATTTACGGAGTTGTGGCTCTCGCAACAAACGGAATCTTTCCGACGAGGGAATTTTTTGAATTCAAAAATCTTACCAATTTTTCCAAAAATCCATCTAATCCAACATAAACTTTAATACAAATCAATCAATGCAGTCTTCTTCTGAGGACTCAATTTCTGAAAAAAGGTACCCTTTTTTGGAAAACTTTTTGAGAAAAACTCACTTTTTTTGAAGTTTTCAGCTCGATTCTCTAAGAAAATCGTCCAAAAAATCCAAATCCAGTAACTTCAATAAAAATCAATCTAAAAATTATCATTTGTCATGTCATGTAAATGCCATTGAAAACTCACAAGAAATCGACGTCTCTTCTGAGCGCTTGTCGACATTGGTAGCCTTCTTCAGATGGCACAAATTCTGAAAAATTAGAGGTGTATCTATAAAATTTTTCGGAAAAATAGGCACTTTCTGGGTTTTGCAGGCCAGTAGTTGTCGATGTAGATGGGACACCTGGAAAAATAGTGTCATGGCCTCATATTCTGTTGTCTGACTTCTCTGTGAGAGAATTATGAATTTTGGCATGCTGAGAAACGCTGCGAAACGAACAACTTACAAACACACGGAAGGTGTCTCTGTTACTATTTTGATGCATCTAGGCAAGCTCTGCAAGAAGGGAAATGGCGGCGAAGCTGACATTGACCTTCTGGTGAATGTCAGCTTGAAGTTCACGAAAAGTCCTTCACACTCCTCACATCTTCTCTCAGTCCCATCGGACGCAGCGCTAGTCTCCCAGTACACGAACCGTCCTCTACACGCATTCCAGCCTCTCCCAACCCAATACTCACTTTTCCATTTTACCCTCGAGCCATTGATGCGAACGACGAGTGAACGTAGCATTTGGTTGCCGGAAAACTGAAATAGATTATAGATTTAGAAAAATCTCGACGTAAATGCTTGGAAAACCATGCAGAAAGAGAAAAAACATACTGTTGGTCGGCGTGTAAGGTGTCCGATCGAATGGCAGGAAGTGTGCGTGTCGGCTTGCGCAACAGAACGATGTGTATGAATGAGCGGGGTCCCGTGGTCGTCGTGTAAGCCTCCAAAGCAATTAGCGGCGACAATTATGTGGGCGTGTGCATGCGTGATTGAGCCGTAGCGGGAACACGTGATCTGTCTTCACGCAAGATATAATTACGATTGAAGATACGCGTGAGATGCCGCGGAGATAGAGCGGGTCAGCATGCAGCCCCGAGCACCTATGTTAGGGTTGCGAGTTTTTGGGACATCGGTGAAAAAGTAAAAAAAAAACAACAAAAAAAAATCAGTATGGTCTCTTTGACTGGAGACGCTGTCGCCGTGAAACGCCTAAAAAATCTGAAAAAAACCAAAAATAGGGTTCCGTCTCAATATCACTCAAAATGTTTTTAGAACTCACATTTCGGCTCCAGGACATTTCGCAGCTAGACGTTTTGCAGTCAGGGCGTTTTGCAGCCAAACGAACTGTATTTTCGCTGTATTTCCGGGTTTTTTGGGTCAAAAAGTATGAAGTTCACTTCTAAATACGTTTTGATGATCTTTCTATTCACTTTTTCATACTTTTCGACCCAGAAAACCCGAAAAAACAGCGAATATACAGTTCGTTTGGCTGCAAAATGTCGCGGTTGCAAAACGACCGGCTACGAAATGTCCCGGAGCCCACATTTCAGTTTTCCGTGAAAAATGAAGACGATTCGAAACATCTCGGCGTGTTCCAGCACTTTACATCAATTTCCTACTCTTTCGTGTCCATCTCGTATCAATTTGGCACGTTTCTCTCACTCAATGTCAGCACTTTCGGTAACTATTCGTGAAGACGATTCAAAACTGTTGGTCGTCGTGTAAGGTTCCCAAGCAATTAGCGGCGACAATTATGTTTGCAGGTGTGCGTGAATGAGCCGTAGCGGCTACATGTCATCTTCTTTCAAACTGAAGATAATTACGATTGAAATTACGTGAGAGATGCCGCGGAGATAGATGCGGGTCAGCACGCGCTTGTGTTCTTGGAGCATCGGTTGAAAAGGTTTTCAGAAAGCAGTATGGGTTGTTTTATTGGACACCGGAGACGCCGTCGTGAAACGTCTAAACAATCTGAAAATATACCAAAATTGGGTTTCTCTCGAATGGGAGAAAATTAGCTCAAAAACTGTGACGATGTTTTACGACTTCTATGTATATTTCATTCCTAGCGGAATTTTGGAATTTCTAGGGAATTTTTTATCTTTCAAAAAAAAATGTGTATACTGATCTTTCTCTTCCCGATTTATCACATACATGACTGCTCAACCCAATAAACTAAAATCTTCATTCATTTTTCCGTTTTTCTTCTCATTTCCAATCGGTTATTGCAGATTCAACTGCTGATGTGAGGCTAGCGCGACGATGACAAATAAACACTGGAAAGTTAGGCCATCACGGCGTGCACTCCTCTCGGACAATCGATATTTTCCCCAAAAACAGGAAATTTCAGAGGGATCTTGGGGTTTAAAAAAAATGCGATGATTTCAGGGAAAAATACGTTTATTCAATAATGTAAATTGAAATTTGAAACAACGAAGTTAATGGATTCAACCATTTGCGAGATCGACTCAAAATCAGTAACAGTTGACAGGAACAGAATCAGCAAATTATCTTCATGGTCTTCTGGCAGCTTCAGAATCCTCCAATAATCAAATCCAAAGGGAAGGCTGACATGCGTGATCTTGGTCTTCGGGTGTCCATTTTCCTGGAAGAGGCTTCTGGCGGTGACATATCTAAAAAGACGGATTTAGAACATTTTCCTTGAAAATAGAAAATCTCACCTTTCTTCAAAACAGCAAAATCTTTTTTTCCAAAAATCCGTATCCGTGGTCGTTTCAACTTATGAAAAATTGATTTTTTAAAGGAAATTTTTTGGAAAAAACTCACTTTTTTAGGTATTCATCCTAGTTTTCCTCGATTCTCTTGGGAGAAAACCTGTGGAGAGATTAGAAGAAAAAAAATTAACAAACGAGAAAAAGGAATCGAATAGATGATCGACCATTATCGATTTTTTTTAGAAAAGTCGAGAAAGAATATTTTTACTTTTTAACATTTCAAAAATTCATTAGTTATTAGTAAATGTTTAAAATATATAGAAATTGAAATTGACCAAATCAGAAAATTGTTATCATTCCTTATCAGTCCAAAGATTAGCCGAAGAATTTCGGGGTTGTGCGGATCCTGTCGAAT
>LR539525.1:0-18061 GCA_900536315.3 Caenorhabditis becei
CCAGGTCTTATCACGACTTCGTCTTCTTCTTCTTCTTGAACTGATAACTCTTGTTCTTATCAGTCCATCTTCTCATCTGAACCAGTGTGCCGATGGAAGTATCCCTCATCAATGAAGACTACTGAATCCTTCTCTTTCGGCTACACAGCCAGGTCTTATCACGACTTCTTCGTCTTCTTCTTGTTGAACTGATAACTCTTTTTGTTTTTGTAGAAATAAACTCGAAAAAAAGAGAAAAACGATCGATTAAAAAAATGAGAAAATTCGAAGAAAAAATAAATGAAAATTCGAAAATCGCACTTGGCGCCCGTCCCCCTGCATTCGCAACAGGGCGCGTTTGCAGCCGTGAAAACTGTGGCAAAAATCTCAGTGGAAGCGTACTTTTACAGGCCGTGATCTCGTCTTCTTGTTATCAGCTGCTTATCACCCCATCACTCACCTTTCTCTCCTACACTCTTGTTGTTCCATCGTCAGCCGTCCTGTCGTGCCCTGTTCACAAATCGCGTAGTTGCCAGTCTAAAATGAAACCAATTAGTAACGTTATAACAGAAAATGATTCAAAGTGCTCACGTCTTCCAAATCCACGTCTTTCACATCTTCGACTCGAGAAGAACCTTCGAGAAATGAGAGAGAAATGACTCCTTTTCTCGTTGGGAACCCCAGATCGGTTCACGTGACTGCCCGTAACTTCACGTCACTTCGATCCATCAGATCCGTGTGCCATCTTTTCAGTCAAACACCTCATAGATCATCCAGGTGGCTTCAGATGAGCAAAATAATCGGTCCTTCTTCACAATGCTTGTCCCAATGTGGTCCACGGAAGGGAAACTGAAAAAAAGTCATTCGAATCTCTGTCTCGGGTCCTTCCAGAGCTTATGGTGCGTCCCGTTTGCGCGATTCGCGCAAATCGCGCACGGATTTTGTGTCCCAAGTGACCGAAATTTGCGCGATTTTCTCGATTTGACAAAATCACTCAAGATTTCAATGATTTTTTCAAGAGTTAGGTTAGAGTAGCAATCGATGGGAAATCGTCTCCTAAACAACTTTTCAGTTGACAACTTTTCGAGAAAATTTTTTCCTGGCGAGATATTCTCGAAAAACTGAAAATCCTTCGTAAAAAGTCACCAAGAACTACGATTTTTGTCAAAAATTTTATCTCGATAAGCAAAATTCTAGGAAAAAAGTGATCAACTACAAATTTGTTGCTTATGCAATTATAAACCCAGAAAAAATACAAACGGCCTTACAAAAAATATTTAAACAGAATACCGAGACTCTGCCTGAGTACCATGTTGAAGTTAGCAAAAATAGTGAGCAAATATTTTTTGTAAGGCTGATTGTATTTTTTCTAGGTTTAAAGTTGCATAATAAATAACTTTGTAGTTGATCACTTTTTCCCTGGAATTTTCCATATCGAGATAAAATTTATGACGCAAACTGTAGTTTTTGGTGACTTTTTGCGAGGGATTTTCAGTTTTTTGAGAATAACTCGTCAGAAAAAAATCTTATCAAAAAGTTGTCAACTGAAAAGTTGTTCAGGAGACGATTTTCCATCGATTGCTACCCTAACCTAACTGTTGAAAAAATCATTGAAGACTTTTATGGGTGATTTTGTCAAATCGAGCAAATCGAGCAAATTTCGGTCACTCGGGACACAAAATCCGTGCGCGATTTGCGCGAATCGCGCAAACGGGACGCACCATTAGATCGTGTGCTTCTCGGGGCCATCTTTTCAGTCAAAAACCTCATAGATCATCCAGGCGGCTTCAGATGAGCAAAAAAATCGGTCGTTCTTCACAATGCTTGTCCCAATGTGGTCCACGGAAGGGAAACTGGAACAATGTCATTCGAATCTCTGTCTCGGATCCTTCCAGATCTTACCGAGTCTCCTCGCCGATTCTGAATACCATTTTGAGTCTTCTGAAGCGAATCTGAAGAGCTCACGTCTTCCAAAAGGCTCCGCTTGCCAAAACTTCGAGAAATGACGACTTTTTGGAACTGCGTGGGAGATAAGATATCAAAGTTCACGTGATTTATCGCTTATCAGTAATCACTTTATCAATTTAGTTCACGTGATTTATCTCTTATCAGTAGCCACGTAATCGTGTTTGGAATCCCAGTTCTCCCCCTTATCACCAAATGATACCGATCGAAGCGAAGCGTTCGACTTGGATGAAGAGCATTATCAGTGATTATCACTGTATTCTTATCACAATCAATTTTTTCTCTTTTTCCCCAAACTCCCTGAAAACTTTATGCAAGTCAATCAGTAAAAATCAATAAAAATCAATAAAATCAACTTTAAAACAATTTCCAAAAAAGGATAAATATTTAAAAATACACACAATGATGATGATAATGATAAAAACTGATAAAACATGCGAAAATCACACAAACGGGGTGATGATTTTGAGGACGAGAAGGGCGAGAAGAACGAGAAAAACGCCGACGACGATGAAGACGATCTTGCATTTGCGGCCTTTTCGGCGGAGCACGACGGCTTCTTTCACGTTTCGTTCGGCTTTTTCCGCGTATTCCGTCGCCGCCATCACGCTTGTTTCGATGCGTTCGATTGTTTCGCCTGCAAAAATAAATAATTGGAAATTGGATTTTTCATGGGGGGAAATGTATTATTGCCGTCCCGCGGCCAACGGGTCTCGCCAAGAAAATGGTTTTCACGGCTTCTGGACAAGGTTTTGACACTATTTCCGATGAAAACGGGTGAAATGCGGTGAATTCGATCATTTCCAACCAATTTCCAGCAGTTTTCAGTACAAAAACCTGCGCTTTTGGGTATTTTGCCGCTTTTTACCAAAAACACCTCATTTTCACTAAAAATCGGTGGAAACTGCTGGAATTCAGTTGGAAATGATGGAATTTACCTAATTTTACCTGTTTTCATCAGAAAAAGTGTCAAAACCTTGTCCAGAAGCTGCATTTCAGTCAGAAACGATTTTCGTGGCGAGACCCACCAGGTGACTCACCGCGGGACGGCAATAATAGGAAAAATTGGTGTTTGGAGATTTAAAAAAAAACAATTTGCAGTTTGGAATTTTCGGTCGTTTTCAAAGCAGTTTTTTTTGAAATTTGACAAAAACATTTGAATTTCCAGGAAAAAAAGTTGTTCGCTAAAATTTCGAAAAATTTCTTTTTCAGTTTTGAACATTTCTGAGGGAAATTTCAATTTTTCTGTTGAAATTTTACAAAAAAAAACGGTATTCGTAAAATTTTTTAATTTTCCGCTGTTTTCCAGTCAATTTTTGTGCCGAAATTCATGAAAAACGCTGTAATTTTTGTGTAGAATTAATAAGACGATACACAGATTTTTGACAAAAAATACACAAAAAATAAGGCGAAATATGTGAGAAACTGCTGAAAATCAGTCAAAAAAATCGAAAAAAAAATCATTTTTCTTCTCACAACTGTCAAAATTTCACAGAATTTTTTTTGAATTTTCGCTGTTAAACTCCACTTTTCTGGAATTTTTCGGCTATTTGAAAGTTACCAGAAACATTATTTAAATTATCAAAAAAAAAAAAGAATTTTAAATAAATTTCCCAGAATCATCAAAATTCTCTCACCCTGCTGCGTGACCATCATGTGCATATCCTCGAACAACTCTGCCACATCTCGGATTTGTTTCTCGATGATCATAATCTCCGAAGCCCTCGACTGAACATCCTCGAAAAGCGCCTTCTTCTGATACTCTCCCAGATGGACATTCCTTGTCAGTTGTGCCAGACTTCCCGATTCTATCGCCTCGTTGATCTGCTCGTCCGACACTTCAATGTTCTGTTTTCGAAGGTAATCGGCGATTTTTCGGGCCGCCCGTTCTTTGTATTCGATTTGTTCGTCGTTGAACCGGTTCATTATGGTTTCGAACGAGAGGTTCAGCACGCGGATCTGCAGAAAATCCGGAAATTGAAAATTGAAAATATTACTGCCATCCCGCGGAGACACATGGTGGGTCTCGCCACGAAAATGGTTTCCGGCCGACTTTCGGCTTCTGGACAGGATTTTGGCACTTTTCCTGATGAAAATGGGTGAATACAATAATTTCGAACCAATTTCCAGCAGTTTCCACAAACTTTCAGTACAAAAGGTTAATTATTGGGTATTTTGCCGCGTTTTACCAAAAATACCACATTTTCACTGAAAATTGGTGGAAAATGCTGAAATTTGGCTGGAAATGATCAAATTCACCTGATTTTACCCATTTTCATCAGAAAAAGTGCCAAAACCTTGTCCAGAAGCTCTACTTCAGCCAGAAACCATATTCGTGGCGAGACCCATCAGGTGACTTGCCGCGAGACGGCAATAATAGGTCTTATCAATTCCAGACGAAATTTAGATCAATTTCAGATCAATTTTTTTCTAATTTTTGTTTTGAAAATCTTCATTTTGAAATTTCCACCATTTCCCTTAAAATTCCCCAATTTCCCCTGGCTCACCTGCTCACATCTAGCCCTTCCGGCTCCAAATCCAGTATCCGGAAATTTGGCCAAATCGTCATTGGCCCGACTCAATCTCATCCGAACTGTGCGGCCCTGCTGAATAAATCGATCGACGTGTTCGTTGAGTTGACGGCTTTTTTGACTGTCCGAAGCGCCGGAAGCCAGGCATTCGAGCTGGAAAATGAGGGAATTTGCAGGGAAATTGAAAAAAAATAGGCTTTTTTTGAAAAATTGTGCGTTTTTGCTTAATTTTTGCAGATTTTCAGCGTTTTTCTTGAAAATTTTTATTATTGCCGTCCCGCGGCGAGTCACCTGATGGGTCTCGCCACGAAAATGATTTTCTGGGTATAATTCGGCTTCTGGACAAGATTTTGACACTTTTTTTAAATGAAAATGGGTGAAATCAGAGAAATACAATAATTTCGAACCAATTTTCAGCAGTTTCCACTGATTTTCAGTACAAAAAGATGAATTTTTGGGAATTTGGTGATTTCCACTAAAAATACCTAGTTTTCTTGAATTATCGGTGGAAATTGCTGGAAATTGGTTAGAAATGACTGAATTCACCTAAAAAATTCTAATTCCCGCCCGAACCTGCTTCCTGCGGATCGCCTCTCGATCCATGCTCAATGTCATCATCACGTGTCTTATTTCGTCGACATTTGCCATGAATTCCTCGAAAGATTCTTTTTGTGGACGGTTTCCTTGCTGAAAATCAGAAAAATTAACTTGAAATTCCCAAAAACTCGCACCGCATCTTCCTTCAACGGTCGTCCTTCTTCAATTCCCGCCAATCGCTGCATTTCGATGAGTCTGTCACGGCCGGCCATTTTCTGATGAGAACTAGAAGTTGATAATGGATTTTTGATAAGAAAAACCAGAAAAAATGAAGAAAATCCGGTGAAAAACGATGAAAATTGAGTGAAAATTGTCAACGAAAAGTTCAAAAAATTCGTGTCGATTTACGGTAAACAAAGGGCGAAGCGGAATATCGGAGTGTCGTAGGGAAGAAAATTCTGGAAATTTGTAATTTTTCGGTTGAAATTCTTCAATTTTCATCATTTTTCAGCCGATTTTTTGCTGAAAAACTGCTAAAATTCAATATTTTCGAGTTATAAGTAATCAAAAAACATGATAAAACTGCAAAAAGTACGTTGTTTACCCAATTCTAGCCAATTTCTCGGCAAACATTGCAGGACGAAAAAAAAATTCGAAATTTCGAGGAATTTTCCCCGATTTTTCTGGGAAAAAAAACAAATCTTTAAAAATAGCAGTTTCGACTAAACAAAACAACAAAAAATCATTTTTAAAAAATTGAAAAAAAAAAATTTTTTTCAAACTTCGAAATTTTCAAAAAATTTTCTCAATTTTTCTAAAAAAACAAAAAAAACGTTAAAAATGGCAGTTTCAACTAAAAAATAACAAACCAAAAAATCACCAGAAAAAACATCAAAAAAAAATTTTTTTCTCAAAAAAGTTTATTTTTCCTCATTCAGACTCCAACTTGCAAATCCTCAAATCCGAAAAGCAATAATCAACAAAAACAAAGTCCTCTTTCGAATTATTCTCCAAATTCCTCACAGAAACCAAATTCTCGCCAGAAAATCGAAATTTATGCACTTTTTCCTCAATCTCGTAGAATTCATAGGAGAAGTAGTTGTACAAATCGTAGAAATACCATATGACCTGGAAAATCATTTTTTGATAAAAAATAAGAGAATATGTGTAACAAACCACGAAAAAATAGCAAATCCCGATGAAAATCACAAAATTCTGCATGACCTCATCGAAAAATTTCTGTCCTTGACTTCTCGGATATTTCGATAACATCCATTCTTCGATATTCATTAGGGAAACTGGAAAACAGAGTTTTGCCAAAATTCTAATAAGAAATTGGGCAGGTGTACGTGGTCGGGACGGATTAGACCGCCCGTATAATCCGTTTCTCGACACAACTAATTAGTAGTGATTCGTTGCGCCGCTTTTATTATAATTAGTGGGAAAATTGAAAGGAAAAGGCTGAAATGAAGAGTTGGCATAGTGCCAAGACATAAAAACTCGTGTTTTTCTTATTTTTCCAATTATTCAAAAGTCACATGGTGGCCTAGGCAACGTTTTTCACCTGCGCGAAAATGTTGAAAAAAAAAATTTTTTTACAAGATGGAATAGTGATAAACTGATAAAAACAAGAAATTTTATAAATCATTATCAAGTGAATTTTAAAAAAATTTTAAATTTTAAAATTTTTTAAATTAAAAAAAATTTTTTTCAAAAAAATAAATTTTTTTTTCAAATTTTCCAAAATGTCTTATCTTAAAGACCAGACAGTTCAGAAAACCTTCATGAAACCAAAAAATCACAATTTTTCTGATTTCTTATCACTAAAAACATAAAAATAACGTCACTGAACACTTTTGAGTGGGTGCAAAGGGTTGAGTCAAGGAACATGACTAAGAAACGTTTATTTTGAAAATATAATGTTTGAAAACATGGGAAAACTGTGAAAAAAGCGGAAATCTGAAAAAATGATGAAAAAATAAAAAAAAGATTGGTGTGAAAAAATTGGAAAAAAAAATTTTTACCTCAAAAAAAACCGGTTTTTCATCCATTTATCCATTTATTTTCAATTTTCCAGGTCGATAGCGATTATGACGATTATCTGAATTCATCTGAACAAAAATTGGGTTTTTTTTTTTAATTTGAAAAAAAAAATTGACAAAAAACACTTTTTCAGGAATTTTTAGATTTCCAATGCGATTTTCAGATTTTTAGGATTCCAGAAGGTTCAGATGTATGATGTTCAATATGTTCCTTATCAGTTTGTTATCATTATCATTATCAGATTCCCAAATTATATGTTCCAACTACCCCAAATTGCCGCCCGATTGTCGCGCCACCGCGCCCTTTTCATTGCCCTTGGCGCCACCACTCCCAACATCCGTTGTGGTCTAGTGGTTAGGATTTATGGCTCTCACCCATAAGGCCGGGGTTCGATTCCCCGCAACGGAAAAAGTCTTTTGCGTGAGTGCCGCGACCTGGAAAAAAAGAGGAAAACGCAGGGAAATGGCACGCATTTCCGGGGCGCCCATCTCGGCTAACTAATCTAATCCGATGATGATATCAGTGTGTATCATATCAAAAAGAGCTTGGAGTGGGGGAGGCCGAAGGGGCGTCAAAAGAGATATATATGCCGGGGTGTCTGCGTGTCTTGCTCTCACGTGCTCTCTCGTCGCTTCGTCTCATCGCTTCCGTTATATATGCTCTTTTGCCCCTGGGACAGACACACTGATATGCACAAGAATTTGTGTGTGTACGGCATGCCTTTTTCGTTTTATTTGTGGTCGCCCACCCCCCAAAAACTTTTGATGATGTCGACTTGATTTGACAAGTTTCTGGCCTTAAACTTTTTTTTTGACATGCATAAACTTTTCTTTTTAGGCCAACATGCAAATCGGCAGTGTCGAAATTACGTTTTGGCATGTTGGCATTGGTTTCGCAATGTTTGGGGTGTACCTGGTTAGTGAAATATATGGATTTTGAAAAATAAAAGTGAATTGCGTACTTTTCAAGCTACAGTAACCGGAAAACTCAATTTCTGTGCAAATTGTCGCCAAATACAGCGCTTTTGAGCTACAGTAACCAAAAAACTCAATTTCTGTGCAAATTGTCGTCAAATTCAACGCTTTTGAGCTACAGTAACCAAAAAACTCAATTTCTGTGCAAATTGTCGTCAAATTCAGCGCTTTTGAGCTACAGTATCCAAAAAACTCAATTTCTGTGCAAATTGTCGTCAAATTCAACGCTTTTGAGCTACAGTAACCAAAAAATTGAAAATTTTTTCAAAAATCTGAATTTTTTCGTCAAATTTCGCATTTTTGAGCCACCGTACCCCTCATTTTTCAATTTTTGATCCGACTTTCTCCCCAATCAGACATACTATTCATAGCTGTTTTTCTATTTTCACCACAAAATTTTCGTTTTTCTCTATTTTTCCTATACAAAATGCCTCAGTTTTCGTCTTATTTTGCGATTTCTCGCCTACGAAAATGTAGTAGAAGTGGTTCATTAGCGAGAAAATCGCCTTCGTCACAAGAGGGTTTTCCTGGAATTTTCGGGGAAATTGAGAGGAGATTTTTGGAGTAGTGAGGCACGAGATTTTTGAATTTGGGGAAATTTTTGGGGTACTGTAAGTGAAAAAATGTTTTGAAAAAATTCAAAAAAAAATGCACAAAAATCACTTGAAATCCACAAAAAATCCTTTGAAAATGATGAAAATCGCAAATATTTAAATTTTTGTAATTGCAAGACTCGTTGTGCGCCTTTAAACTTGGGTTACTGTAGCGAAAAACTTTTTCCTGGTTTTTCTCAAAAAATCGCTGTAATTTTAGGGAAAACTGCATTTTTTAAACGAGAAAATAATGAATTGAGAAAAAGAAAAAATTTTTTTCAAAAAATTAGAGAAATTTTGAAATTTTGAAAAAAAATTTTTTTTTTTTTTTTTTCAAAATTATCCCAATTTCCATTCCAGATCCTCACAATAATCTGTAAACAACTGAAACTTCGTCGTGAGCGAAAAATCCCGAATATTCTTCGACAATTCGAGAAAATCGCCGGTCTACACACCCAACGGACCCCGTCTTACACGTTTTTTTGCGGCGAATTCTCGCAAAGTCACTCTTCGATTTATTCACAAGACCGAGAGAAAATACAGCGATTATTGAGGAATTTGTTTCAAAATCAGAGTATTCGAGTGCCGGATAATGCGGTGGCGGTGTGTATTCCGACGTGGTGCTCGACGAGCGGAGACCGATTCCATCAGTTTCATTGTAGACCGCCGATTGCGTATTGCCCGTGTCCGACGATTGTTTCAGGTGAGGGTCTCGCAGCGAAAAATTAGAAAATCAGGCAACACCCTTTGGAATCTAATGTAAGAACTCTATTTCTAAAGGAGTGTTTCTGGAATCTAACTTCCATCGAATTAGATTAGCTGAAAATCGAAGGCACAGAAGATGTGCGTGTCAGTAAACCCTTGGCGCATGTTGCCAAAAAAATTGGGATCGAGTTCGAAGAATTTCAAATCGAATTAGAGTCGAATTAGATTGACAGCAACTTTTTCCAAAATTGCTCGGGTACCCACTACTTCAACGCACTCGGCTGCATGTGGAAGCATGCACCGAGTGGCGCAGCCGGGAAGATCCCCGGCGAGTGACTGAGAGGTGTCTCGATGAAAACTCTGAGAGATTTACTTTTCTAATCTAACTTGAGAATTTTTCACATCGAATTCAAGTTATTTTCGATTCTAATCTGACAATGGTTCGAATCGAGTTCGGTGGTTTTAATCTAATCGGAGTGATTCTCGAGTTGAATTTTGCCACGTTTGCCGCGAAATTTACTGGAATTCGATTCGAACATCACTTCGATTAGATTCGAAAGGATGTTGCCTGAGAAATCAAGGGTTCTAGTGAAAAAATGGGAAAAAACAATAAAAATTGCCGGTTTTCAGGTGAGATTTGAAAAAAACACTATTTTCTAGAAAAAGTACATCAAACTTTGAGAATTCACAAATTTTGCCGAAAAATCACGAAATTCAGTCGAAAATCCGACGATTCTTCGAGAACTAGCGTTTTCGTGGTGGGACGCAATCACAAATTCCGTCATGCGCCTTTAAGCTCTAGGGGTACTGTGGCAAGGCAAAATTTTCGAAATTTTGCTGAAAAAATGGGAAAAAACTTTGAAAATTGCCACTTTTTAGGCAAAATTTGAACAAAAAAACACATGAGAATCATTGAAAAATTTAAGAATTCACAATTTTCGCCAAAAAATTCCAAATTTCAGCCAGAATTCCGACAATTCTTCGAGAAATAACGTTTTCGTGGCAAGACGCAATAACAAATTCTGTCATGCGCCTTTAAACTCGAGGGGTACTGTAGCAAGCAAAAAATTTTGAATTTTCGTTGAAAAATTGGGAAAAGCAATGAAAATTGCCTGATTTAGGCAGATTTGAACAATTAAGCACATGAAAATTATTAAAACTTTGAAAATTGACAAGTTTTCACGAAATTCAGCCGAAAATCCGCCAATTCTTCAAGAATTAGAGTTTTCGTGGCGAGACGCAATAACGAATTCTGCCATGCGCCTTTAAACTTCAAGGAGTACTGTAGCGAATCAAAATTGTTGAATTCAATTGAATTTTCGCTGAAAAATGGGAGAATTAATGAATTTTTGTGAGAAAAATTAAAAAACTAAAGAAAACATTCTTATAAAATGTAAAAAATTTCATTTTTTCAATTTCAGAATACCACTACACCTACAAAATGGTGTCTGGACGTGTGCAAGCCACATATTTCCACGATCGTCGATGCACCTGCCTAGCTGGAATATGCATCTACATGCGAATTCCCGAAGAGCCGTGGTTTTTCAGTGATCTTCCCGAACCACTGATAATGGATCTTATCGGTCCGGGAGTCAAACGATGGATAACTCCACGTGGAAGTCGCCGCCGGGTTACTGTACTTCCGACGGCTCCGCCTCTTATCAGTCCGTCGGCTCCGCCGTTATCAGTAGAGTCGCAGAGACGAAGAATGATGGTGCATATGGTAGAAGAGGAGGAGGAGGGGATTACGGTAGATAACAGTCCACCACCGGCTTATTCGACAATTCGGGGGATGAGGATTTTCGAGGAAGAAGAGGTGATGCCACCCAATTATTTCTCACTTTTTTCGAGTTCTAGTAAGTTGTGAAATTGTATTATCGTTGCATTTCGAAATGACAGTGCGGCGCACTTTTTTCCGAACGACACTCCGCGATATCTCGCCACGAGCAAAAGCGCCTCTCGGGCGGGGTACTGTAATTTTTTATCGCGAATTTTCACATTTTCTACCGATTTCTCCCGTTTTTCTGCAATTTTTTGCATAAAAATCACAAAATATGATATTTCTGATGTATATCGGTAGAAAATCAATGAAAAAAGTGAAAATTCGCAATAAAAATTACAGTATCCCGCCCGAAAGGCGCTTTCGCTCGTGGCGAGATATCGCGGAGTGTCGTTCGGAAAAAAGTGCGCCGCACTGTCATTTCGAAATGCAACGATAATATATTTTTTATTGATTTTCGTAGATAGGTATCGTTTGTATATGTAGACAGGTTGTGTTAGTTTGGAAATTTTTTAAAAAATTTTTTTTCGAATTTTTGGGAGAAGTCAGGCCAAATTATCGAATTTCCAGCAATTTTTAATTTAAAAAAATTGAGAAAAATTTGTTTTTCAATTAGATTTTTGGGATAAGTCTGACCCAATTATCGATTTTTCAACCCATGAAATTCGTTTGAAAAAAATTTTTAAAATTTGAAGAAAATTGAAAAAAACATTTTTTCGCAAATTTTTCCATTCGTATTTTCTTTTTTTTTTGAATTTTTTTGAAATTATTTAGACTCAATTATCGATTTTTCAGCCCATGAAAATCATCGAAAAACTATTTTTGATTTTTGAAAAAATTTCGGGAAAAAAACATTTTCGCAGATTTTTTCATTCGAATTTTCTTTTTTTCCGTGATTTTTTGGGATTATTCAGACTCAATTATCGATTTTTCCGCCTATGAAAACCGTCAGAAAAAATTAAAAAAATTTTTTTTTCTATTTTGTCATCAAAATTTTTCTCACAAATTCCTCCTGACATTTCGCAACATTTTCTCTTGTTTCGCAACAAATTCCAAATCCATCGCCGTTTTTACTAATAAGAAACCCCTTCTCTCTGCTCACACAAACATTCTTTTATCCCCCATCTCCCGTTGTTCACGTGTATCTCTGGCCCCCCAACAATCATCCCAATCATCATCAAATCTCTCTGTTTTATTGACCAATTCCCCTCTCGTTTTCACCTCTTTTCACTGATTAGCTCATTTACACACACTTGTTTTCGAGGACGAAGAGAGAAAATAAAAACGTTTTCTTTTTTATTTATTACTTTTCCACACTATTCTTCTCATTATTTTTGTGCTTCAGTCGAAGAGATTTCTCGCTTTTTCTCCTTATTTTTTCTTATTTTTAGGCGGCTTTTGCAGCGAAATTTAGTTTTTTTGCAGAATTGAAAAAAAAGGCAATTTCTGCAGAAAAATAGAGAAACAACGCCAAAATCATAACTTCACATTTTTGCGCTAAATTTTGAAAAAAAAAGAAACATATTTATCGAATTTAGCCAAATTTATAGCTGAAAATTAATAAAAAGTGTGTAAAAATGTAAATTTTCAAGAAAAATATTATAAAAAGCAGGGGAAACTCTGAAATTGGCCAAAAAATCCCGAAATTCAGCCGAAAATCCGTCAATTTTTCGAGAAATAGAGTTTTCGTGGTGGGACGCAAGCACGAATTCCGCTCTGCGCCTTTAAACTTGAGGGGTACTGTAGCGAGGCGAAATTGTTGAATTTAATGGAATTTCGGCGAAAAGTGGAAGAAATTGTGAAAAACTAATTAGTTTTCAAAAAAATAAAAGAGAAAATGTGAAAAAAAAACTTGGGAAAATTGAAAATCAGAAAAAATTGAAAAAATCAGGTTTTCTAAGAATTTGAATTTTTCAAAGTTTTCGGAAAATTTCTCTTCGATTTGCTACCTGAAAAAGAAAAATATCTCACATTTTTCAAAAATGTTCATTTCATTTTTCCAGTTGGAAATCAGAAGATTCTGGAAACAAAAATTTAAAAATCCCAAAAAAAAATTTTCAAAAATATTTTTTTTTCTCAACTTGCCACAAAAAATGTGCAACAAGAATCGAAATGTGTGACGTAGTCAGAAGTCAACACGACAAAATAACCAAATTCCATGTGCGTCAAAAATTTATCGGATTTATATGCTCCGAGTCCAAAGTGCATCGGCTCGTCTCTCTTTCGGCGCTCTTTTTCTATTTCTCAGCGTCTCTTCGTCGTTTTTAATCTCCAGTGGTCCTCTGCGAAAAAAAGAAGAAAACCAAAAGTATTCTTCCACTTTTTCGGACTCCCCCCACCATTTTTGGCTTTTTTCGCAGAAAAAGTGGCCCCGCTCTCATGTCCGTTTTCTTCGCCAGAGATTTTCTTTTTGCGTTGCCCAGAAACATTTCCTCACAAAACATTAAACTATTTTTTTTAAGAATTAAAATTGGTTCTCAATGGGACATGATTTCGACGGTCTGGCGAATCGGTCCGCTGGAAATCACCATTTTCCACGTGGCACTGGTTTTTGGAGTGATTGCAGTGTATTTGGTGAGTTTTTTCGCTTAAAAAAATGTTTTGGGCCTTTTTTGTGGGGTATTGGCAGCGATATTTGAGGTTTTCCTGAAAATTCATGATTTTGAAAAATGTCCGCAATTTTCCGTCACGGTGAATTTAAAATTCGAAAATTCTGAAAATTGGCCAGCACTTCCCGTTCATTTTTTTGCACAAAAAATTTCAAAATTTCAAAAATAGTAATTTTTTTTGGAAATCTGTGCAAAATAATTCAAATTGCGTACTTTTCAACCTACAGTAACCCGAAAACACAAATCTCGCGAAAATTGTGTAATTTGTCGGGAAATTCTGTGCATTACGCAATTTTCAAACTAGAATAACGTGTAAAAACTACGTTTTTTTTAGAGATCTGTGCAATTTGCCGTCGAATTTGGTGTTTTGCGCTTCTTTCAAGCTAGAATAACTAAATTTCAGCCGGTCACACTAAATTTTTGAAAAAATTACTTTTTTATTCGGAATTAGTGCATTTTTTTGTCAAGTTTAGTGTTCTGCGTACTTTTCAAGCTACAGTAACCCCGCAGAGAGAAAATGGTGCAATTTGCCGTCGAATTTGGTGTTTTGCGCAACTTTCAAGCCACAACGGTCATTTGCACAGAAATTTTGTAAAAATTACTTTTTTATTCGGAATCTGTGCATTTTTCGTGAAATTTGGTGTTTTGCGTATTTTTTAAGCTACAGTAACCTCGCAAAATGCATTTTTTTTAAACATTTCAAAAACAGATTTTGAGCTACAGTATCCCAAACGCTGCAATTATTTTTTTCCCAATTCCATTTTTTGCAGCTCCTCCTCTTCTTCACCAAGTACATCTCCCTACCAATCTTCTACCAAAACCAGCCTACCGTATTCCGTCAATTCCATCAAATCCCCAATTTGCAAACCCTTCGATCCCAAAACTTTTCCATTTTCTGCGGATCCGAAACCCAATCTTTTCCCGGATCTCTGTATGATATCGATCGATTATCGATTCAAAAAACGCTTCGTCTACTTTTCGATCAATCAATACTTATTCCGGAGACATGCGTTGCTGTCCAAATTCCCACTATTTTCTCAACTTGCGGTCCCGAATTCCATCAGTTCAAATGCAAACCGCCCGTTCCTGAATGGACTGCCCAATCGATAATTCGAGAAAATCAATATTCCTACAAAATGTTCGCCGGCGGTCAAATTCAAGCCGTTTATCATATCGATCGGAGATGTCACTTTCTCGCCGGATTATTGATTTATCTACGGATTCCCGGAGCACCATGGTTTTTTCGAGGAGTCTCCGAGAGATTTGTTATGCAAATGTTACGAGGAAATGTAAGGAAACTTTCAACGATGGGTCTCGCCACGATCAGGATTATGGATCCGAGAATCACGAGGACGCTTCAGAATATTCAACGACTTCAGGATTTGGAAGCAGAAGCTCAAGTTCGGGAAGCAACGGCGCCTCCAGAATCAGAAGATGAGATGGATTCTGAAGAAGACGAAGACGTGCTCCCAGAGCTCCGTGAGCCCCCACCACCTCCTTATGCAACGATTATCGAAAATGACCTTCCGCCCGATTATTTTTCACTTTTTTCTAGGTTACGGTAATGTTGGCGCACTTTTTGTCTTAAATTCCCGAAATCTAGGACTAATTTCCATTTTTCCATATTTCATATTTTTCTTGTTGATACTATTCTTTTTTTCTTTCTTTTTTCTTTTAATTATCACTATCATACTTGCCACGTGTCTGATTTTACAATAACGACCAAAATTATCTTTCAAAAAACCATTTTTAATTTTTTTTCACGTGAAAACCTGACTTTTTTGCCAACAGAGCAAAAAACAACAAATAAAAAGTTTTGAATGCAAAAAAGAATCCATTTTCTTATCATTGTTAGCAAAAATCGATAATTCGGGTTTTGCCGAAGCTCTTGTGTATTACGAAAGGAAAAGAAACTGGAAGTTCGTTGCACAGGCTGAGAACGTTTTCTGATGGTAAATCACATTTTAAATTTTTTTGGAAAAAATCGATAATTACCTCAGGATCTGATAAAAAAGAAGTTTGAGAAAAAGAAGAAAAAGGCGGCGGATAAGCGGAAAAACAAGCTGAAAACGTCGAAAAACGGCGGAAAATCGGGAAATAACCAGAAAAAGAAGAAAAAAGGAAAGAAGAAACGGGCGTCTCGACACAGTTCGTCGAGTTCTGATAGCTCTGATTCGGAGAGTAATAAGGAACGGCTCAAGGCGGTACAGTCGAAATTGGACCAAGATGCGGCGGCGATAGATAGAAAAGTTGGTTTTTCCGTTTTTTTCCGTTGAAAATGACCCAAATTCGAGTAAAATCGAGTGAAAACAGCGAATTCCCGCAAAAAACAATTCTACCGTAATTTAAAGGCGCATGACAGATTTTGTGCAGCGGGTCTCGACACGATTTCTTCAAAATTGCTTGTTTTCAGCCATTTTGATGAAATTTTATTGCGAAAAATTTGGAAATTGAAGAGAAAACTCAAAATTGTAAAAATTCGATATAATTTCATTTGGAAAATTAGAAGATTCGGTGATTCTTGAGAAAATTCAGAAAATTCAAATTCCACCTGCTATCGTAATCTTTAAAGGCGCATCATGGTTTTTGTCCGGCGGGTGTCGCAGCGATTTCACGAATTTTGGCGAATTTTAATGGTTTTTGATGGATTTTTATAGAATTTCGCGGAAAAAAGAGGAAAAAGTATTTTCAGTTCCGAATGGCCGGCGCTTTATTCAAAAAACCCGAAAATCCGCCAGCTTTTCCACGTGAAATTCTGAAATCCGAGTGGCGTGATATGAATATCGACTCGAAGGTGACAATGGATCAGCTCAAGACTTTGGACGCCTATTTGAAGAATCGCGCCGAGTTGAAGTCAACGGATCACGTGGTGATTGCGGAAAAGTTGAACAAATCGATAATTGATAAACTGACTGATAATGTGTTAAGAGTCGATGACGAAGACAAAAAAGCGACGACTCGACTAAAAATTTTGACAAAATTCGATGAAGGACGTTTTGCGGCGATTTACATAGTTCAAAATGAGGCGGCTGTCGAGTATTGATTTTTTAGGTTCTGAAATTATTGATTTTTGTAGCAATGACGTGGTATTAGTGGGAAACGGGCGGTTCATGATGAAAACTGCGTTGAGATTGATGTCAAGCCATCAGATTACGTATCGATTGTCGGTAAGCTCTATTTTTGAAAATTTTTTGGGAAAATATGAATTTTTGGCTCAAAGTGTTGAAATATCGATTTTCAGCGCGAAATAAACACCTTAAAGTCTCTATGGTCTAAGTCAAACGACCCTCCGCTACGAATTCCACCTGTACTTCACGAAGGACGCATTCTTGGAGTACCGTTTTACGGTATGGCCGTGGCCGAACTTTTTTTGCGAAAACTAGTCCATTACAGTAACCCAAATCTACGATGTAAACTTGGAAAAGTGCCGTGAAGAGATGGGCGGTGGCACTTTTTCCCCGCAATCCGTGTTTCATATCGGTCAGGAGATTCTCACGGCGATCAAGGTGAGTGCGCTCTACCGATTATTGATTTATTGATTTTCTCAGTTCCTCCACCGCCGTCAAATCATTCATCGAGACATCAAACCGACCAATGTCGTTTTGAGCTTTTCCAATCGAGACCAATGGTTTCTTATCGATTTTGGTGATGCTGTCACGAATGGGAAAAATTCTTCGTCAGCAAGATATTGATTGGATCATCGATTTATTGATTTTTCCAGACTGAGCCCTCCGGATGGTCATACGTTGACTTTTCTGTCACGTGAAGCTCACGATCTTCTGAACAACAGTGGCCCGTCGTCTTATCAGCAAGATTTGGAGTCGTGGTGGTTGATTATGGTTGATATGTGAGTAGAAACAAAAAATGCGGTGATTTCTAGGCTACAGCAATCTTTATGACACTTTTGCCAAACGGGTCTCGCAGCGATTTCTAATTTTTGTAATTTTGCGATATTCTTTAATGAAATTTTTTAGAGAAATCGTCAGAAAACTGCAAAAATTGAACAAATTTGTTAGAAATTCACAAAATTACCAGAAAAACTGCGAAAATCGCACGGCCTGTAAAAGTGTACGCGATCTGTCGCCACGAAAACGACTGCTACAGTATCCCTATTGCTCATGTTAAAAAGCGAATTCGTTCAAAATTAGGAAATTTTATTGAAATTCAAGCCAAAAAGGGAAAATAACACAAATGTTTATTAGAACTATCATAAAAGTTGAAATATTACGTAAAAATTTAGCAAATTCCGTCGTGGATTGCAGTTTTCCGTTTTTTCCTGTTTTTCGGGTTGCCGTCCGTGTAGAATCGTCTGCAATTTGGTATTTCAGTGATAAATGAGTAGACA
>LR539525.1:18565-49302 GCA_900536315.3 Caenorhabditis becei
AAGTTTGGCGCCCGGCCTTTGTTCGCAACAGGGCGAGATTGCAACATTTGACGTCATCGTCGCCGCGAGATATTTGAGCGAAACCGTGGCGAAAATCCCAGTGGAAGCGCGTTCACTTTTACAGGCCGTGTATCGCCAAAAATCACTAAAATTCAAAAACGGTGGGTTACGGTAGATTTAAAGGCGCATGCCGGATTTTGTTCGTCGGGTCTCGCAGCGATTTCGTAATTTTGCTGGTTTTCGAGGGAAATTGATGTGTTTTCATCATTTTTTTGGTAGAAAAAGATTAAAAAAGATGAATAATTTATTTTTTGACCAAAAAAATGAAAATTAATTTAAAATTCCGCTCAAAAACCAAAAATCGAAAAAAAAAATTTTTTTTCTAATTTTAAAATGAAAATTGATGGTTTTTAGCAGAATTTTAAAAGATTTTTGCGAAAAAAACATAAAAAATGTGTTTTAGGTTCAAACCTCTGTACTGGCGTGGCTCGAATCAAGTCGAGCAGGTCCAAAAGGAAAAACGGACCTTCTTCAGCAAACTTCCCCTAGATCTACCGGCTCAACTCTTGGAAATCGGAAAACTTTTAAAAATCGATCCGTCGCCTTATAAGGAAATTTCGAGAAAAATGCAAGAAGGGCTGGGAAATTCGAAGGAAACGGGCTGGATTGCCGAGTGGTACGATCGGGCGGCGACGAAGAAAAATGGGAATAGGAAGCTGGTGAAAAAGGGATCGGGTACGGAGGAAACGACGACTTTTGAGAGTGATGAGACGGTGATAACGAATGATAAGAATGATAACAAGAAGGATCGATCCGTTTATTGTTCGGTTATGGAACGTGAGTTTTTTTGGGATTTTGGGAGGGTCTCGCAACGACAATGGTTTACGGCTTCTGGACTAGTAGCTTTTTATGATAAATTCGCGCTATTTTCAGTCATTTTCCGCGGAAAATCAGTAAAAAACACAAAAATACGAGATTTTTCTCTAAAAATGAGTGGGAAATGCGGAAATTTGATGCGATTTCCCTAAATTCGTGCATTCTCACCCGTTTTTATTAGAAAAAGCTTCTAAACAGCAATACAAATTTTTTTTTCGAAAAAATTTTATTTAAATTCTATAAAAATCATTGGAAAGTTTGAGAATTTCCAAATTTTGCCAAAAAATGACGAAATTCAGCCGGAAATCCAACAATTCTTCGGGAATTAGCGTTTTCGTGGCGAGACGCAATCACAAATTCTGTCATGCGCCTTTAAACTCGAGGGGTACTGTTGCGAGGCGAAATTGTTGAATTCAATAGAATTTTCGCTGAAAAATGGGAGAATTTGAGAATTTTTGTGAGAAAGCAGGAAAATATTTTGGGAACTGATTGGAATCGTGTTTTCTTAGCCGTTTTCAAGAGAAAAAGTGTCAAAACCTTGTCCAGAAGCCGTAAAAACCATTTTCGTGGCGAGACCCATCATTTTCTCGCCGCAGGACCCCAATAATACCTGTTTTCCATGTTTCAGCCCCTCCAAAAGCCAGTCCCGTACAGCCAAAAATCACTAAAAAACCATCGCGAGAAGCTGTTGCGAAACCCGAATCTCCGGCTCAGAATATCAATAAAATGGCGACTTTTGTGGACGATTCGCCGATTCAGACGCCTAAACAAGGTTTGCCCTTAACGAATTTTTCAAAAAAATTGTTTTGAAATATTTTCTAGATCGTTCTGTCTATTTTACCGATTTTCCAGTGGCCACCGCTCCAGCGCCAGTCAATGGTATCGATTTTTTGGGAAAAATTGATTTACTGATTTATTGATTTTTTCAGATGGAAAACGCAAGTATCGATACAAAGGAAAGGGGAAATGAACAGTTTTTGTATGGATTAATAAATTAGAGAATAAAGGAGATTTATAAAAACCTTTTTTTTTCAGATATTGAAAAAAAAAACTTTTTTTCAAAAATTTTTTTAAAATTGAAAAAAAATTTCCAAGACGATTTTCAGATGTTGATGGTTTTTTTGAGATCACTGAAATTTTTTTAAAAATAATTTTCACATTATATATATTTTTTTTTAACTACCTGAACATTAGCCAAAACTTCGGAATAAGTCGGTGGTGGCGGATTTGAAGCTTCATAAGAAGGGGGTGGAGCCTGGGTTTCATCCATTTCAAATTCTTCAATTGCTTCAACACCGACTTCGATCTCAGCACTGTCAAAGTTGTGCATGTACTGGATTTTTTGCTTTTTCTTTGGTTTGTCAGTGGTGCACTGGTAGATCTGAACGTTTTTTGCTCATTTTTTGCTCTGTTTTCATGCATTTGAGCGATTTTTCCCCTGGAAAACAACAAAAATCCAGTTTTTCAACTACTGTAACCTTTAAAGGCGCATGCCACTTTTTGTTCAGCGGGTCTCGCACCGATTTCTTTATTTTTGAGTTTTCGCTACAATTGTTAGGTGGAAAAGTGATAAAATTATGTAAATTAAAGTAATTTGTTTGAAAATTACAAATTTTAACCTGGAAAACTTCAAAATAAGGTGAAAACCGCTAAAG
Source organism: Caenorhabditis becei (assembly GCA_900536315.3). Classification (NCBI taxonomy): domain Eukaryota; kingdom Metazoa; phylum Nematoda; class Chromadorea; order Rhabditida; family Rhabditidae; genus Caenorhabditis; species Caenorhabditis becei. Next base: position 21,097 of record LR539525.1, read on the forward strand.
TCGCTAAAAATCTTTAAAAACAGGTTACGGTAGTTTTAAAGACGCATGCCAGTTTTTGTTCGTCGGGTCTCGCAGTGATTTCATAATTATTTTTGATTCTCATGGAAATTGTTCATTTTTCATCAATTTTCCTTGAGAAAAAGCGAGAAATAGATGGAAAATGATGAATTATCTCATTTTTCTTTCAAAAAACCGGAAATTAATAGGAAAATTAACTTACAAACCAAATAACAATGATCAGAAGAGAAGCCATGAAACCTCCCATTTGAAACAAGTTTCTGTCCAAGTGAATCATGGTTTTTCACTGAAAATTCAGAAGTTTTGAATAAAAATCAGAAAATTTCATGAAAAAAGAAAGAAAAGGAGAAATAATTGAAGAAAAAGAACGGCTTCAAAACGAGAGAGTGCAGAGAGAAAAAGCGGAGCACATGCTCGCAAAAAAAAGAGGAAAAATTGGGAAGAAAAGTGAGAGAAAAAGGATAGGATTACTGGCGGAGAGGTGGAAAAGAAGAGCGGAAACGAGCGAAGTGTGCAGATTTTTTGGGGGGAAGGAGCGGGATTCTGGAGGTTTGGCGTGAGTTTGGTTGCCTTGGCGCAATTCTGGATGCTTGGCGCAATCCTGGACGCTTGACGCAATTCTGGATGATTGGCGTGATTCTGGACGCTTGACACAATTCTGGACGCTTGGCGCAATTCTGGATGCTTGACGCAATTCTGGACGCTTGGCGCAATTCTGGATGCTTGGCGCAATTCTGAGTTCTTGGCGCAATTCTGAATTCTAGGCGCACGTCTGGATGCTTGGATTTTCGGGGCCATTCGGGATCATTGACGCAATCTCGGATACCTGGCGCGATTTGGGATCTGCGCATAACTTGAGCCTTGATGCCCTTCTAGCCACCCGACGCATTTCAAGATCTTTGACGCATTTCTCGACCTCTTGGCGCACAACTTCATCCCTGGCGCATTTCGGGAACCTTGACGTATTTCTCGATTCATGGCGCTTTTCCGGATGTCTGTCTTGATGTCCTGTCACATATTCAGGTCCCTGGCGCTACTTCGACTCTTGACCCAATTTCCGACTTCTGGCGCTTTTCTCGACATCTTGGAACAAAACTTGACGCATTACTGAACCCTTGGCGCGTTCCCGGTTCGCTGGCACATATCTGGATCATTGACGCATTTCTCGATTTCATGGCGCTTTTCACGATCGCTTTTCTCGATTCATTTCCCCAAATAGCACTTGGTTTATAAATCAACTTTTATATTCCTTCTTCAAAAAAAATGAGAAATTCTCAAAAATAATCACAAAATTTCTAAAGGAAAGAACATAAATCATCCGAATTCGCTTATAATTAGAATCGGTTTTTATTCATCAGTTCCGTTGCTCAATCCATAAATCCAGAAGTCCAAATCAGTCGATACCAAGGGGGGCGTTATTCCTGAAAAAAAAGAAAAAGAATGAGTTATCATTAGAGCGAACTTGCATCTCCCATTCACAAGCAAGCTTACTTACGTAGACTACTGTAGCTATCATTAGAGCGCACTTACATCCTTTTTCAAGTAAGGTTACTGTAATCATCAGTAGAGCGCACTTGCAATCAAGACTACTGTAATTCTCCCTAGAGCGCCCTTACCCTTTCAATCAGCAGTGCAGTATAGCTGGGCGGTTCCTTCTCAACTTCCTCGTATTTCGGCGGAGCCACCTGAGCCACGAGCACATTCTCCGGTTTCGGTATATATTCCAGTCCTCTTCTGAACGCATTCTCCACAGTATTCCGCTCAATCGTCGGAGCCCACCACCACCATTCTTCAGGCATTCTCATATAAATGCACATTCCCGCCATGTACCGTTTTCCCTAAAAAAAAAAGAAAAAAGTTCAGTTGCGTCGCGGTCACACCTACATTCACACAGTACAGTGTCTCCTGGACCCTGTCACAGACCATCCGATAGCAGAACCAACTTCCCGGGGCCACGCCCCCTTGGGGCTCAAATTGCTGGAATGACTTGCCAGTTGTGAAGTTTTTCCGGGGGATCCAGACACCGACAAGGTTTCCGGGAAGCTTGTTCGTGTGGTTCGGAAAGATCTTTCGAAGGAACTCGTCCATCTGCTCCAGATCAGCCTCCTTGGCGTATCTTTCGGTTTTGACGGGCCCGCAGACCAGCGTGAATTCCGGGCATTTCAGTTTGTAGAGGTTTTTGACTTTTCGTTGGAAACGGAATTTACGCGGGTAGTTGGTGCGGATGCGACGGGAAAGCCACGTCGCGAAACGGGAGAACTGGAAGAAAAAGAAGAATAGAAGAGAAGAAGATGTTTATGGGGATGGGTTGCCAGGCATCTCCCGGAGGAACGCTTCGATACGAAATGCAAGCTTGTTTTGGCTTTGAATCTATGTGGAATCCAGGGAGAATGACGTGGGTTTTGTGTGTTGGCGCGGGAATGGTGGCTTGACGTGATTCTAGGAGCTTGACGCAGTTCTCGTGCCCTGACATGTGATTGGTGCCTTGGCGCATTTCTAGGAGCTTGACGTAACTTTTGAAGCTTGACGCAATTACAGGCGCTTGACGCTTTCCGCGTTCCCTAACGTGTTATTGGTGCCTTGACGCAATTCCGGAAGCTTAACACAATTTCAGAAGCTTGACGCTAATCTCGTGCCTTGACGTCTGAATGGTGTCTTGGCGCAGTTCTAGGAGCTTGACGCGAATTGAGGAGCTTGACGCTATTCTCGTGCCATGATAAGTTGACGCATATCTCGTGACTTGGCGCATTCCTAGTGTATGCTCCCTTGACGCATTTTCGGATCGCTGGCACTTTTCTCGTGCCCTGACGTGTGATTGGTGCCTTGGCGCAACTCTGGCAGCTTGGCGCAATTGCAGTACCCTGGCGCAACTCTGGCAGCTTGACGCTATTCTCGTGCCCTGCTTGGGGCCTTGGCGCAATTCCTGTAGCCTGAAGCATATCTCGTGCCTTGACGCATTCTTAGTGTATACTCCCTTGGCGCATTCCCGGATCCCTGGCGCTTTTCCAGATCCCTGGCGCATTCCCAGTGTCCCCTACCTACCAAAAGCCCGATGATGAAGCATGAGATGTAGAATGCAATGGTGCAATGACCAAAAGGGTTCAATTGGTGGACCACTGTCATGGACCCTGCAAAACCGGAAATCTAATAAGAAACTTCTGGAGCCAAATGCGAAAAAGCGGCGGCCGGCTCGGCTCACCGAGCCGAAATGGAGAGCTCCGTCCGTGGCGCCGCCCGTTGTCGTTGACGACGAGAGAGCACGTGAAGTGGAGAGAGTGCCAGACGACGAGAGTGACGAGAGAGTGTGCGATTTGAGGAGGGTGGCGAGAGAAAAAGGGGCGGAGCTTAGGGGCCGCTGAAAATGTGTGTGAGGAGGCATAATTGAAGGGTTTGAAGGGCGAGAAGTGGATGGATGACAGTTGATTGAGAGTGTGGAAGGGGGCGATAAATTAGAGGCTTGGCGCGATTTTGGTGAAGGGACTAATTGGGAGGAAAGCTTGGCGCACTTCTGGTGCCTTGGCGCAATTCTGGATACCTGGCGCAATTCTGGTGCCTTGACGCATTCCTGATGCTTTGACGCATTTCGAGATACCTGACACTTGATTAGGTGCTTGGCGCATTATTGGATCCTTGGCGCATTTCGAGATACCTGACGCTTTTTGGTGCCTTGACGCGATTCCAGATCCCTGACGCATCATTGAATCCCTGGCCCATTTCTCGATCTATGACGAATTCCAAGTTCCTTGACGCTTTTCGGAACCTTGGCGAATTACTTGACGCATTCCTTGTGCTTTGACGCAATTCCAGATCCCTGGCGCTTTTCTCGATGTCCTTTCCGTGCAAATTCCCCTTGTTTTCATCCGGTTTCCATGACCGATTTTCCCATAAAACGGAGCCCGAAAACCCATAAAAATCACCTTGACTACATGTCCTTTTTCTATTTTTGGATTCTTTTTTCAGCTGTGATAAGACTGATAAGACTTATTATTTATGTATCAGTAAGATCCCCTGAGGGGTTTTGGTAATGACAAACAGATTGATGTTATTGTTATCACTTCCTTATCAGTCTCTTATCGACTCTGCTGATTATATCGTCTGATAAAACTATTCGTTCGTTGGCTCGGCTCAACGGAGCTGCCGGAAAATTGCAAATTCGTTATGAAGTCCAACCTGGAAATTATCAGCTGTTTCGAGAAAATGAGTGGAATGCAAGTGCGCTCCACCGAACAACTCACTTCAAAATGGCCCAGGCTCTTTCTCGGACAACTCTTCGATAGCGGGGATTTGTCAGAATCATTACGGTACATTGGCAAATTGAATGCGAACCGATAAGGAACATACTATCAGTTGCTATCTCTGAAAAGACCCAAAAGTTGATAAAAACTGATAAAAACCAGTTGGGACATTTTTTAAATTTTTGAAATAAATTTTTTCTTATATTATCGTTGCATCTCAAAATCGGAGTGGGTAGATTTACGGAGTTGAGGCTCCCGCAACGAGCGAAAGTTTTTCGGCGCAAAACGTGCTGCGCCTTTAAAGAGGGGTACGGTAGTCGCGCGAACATTAATTTCGTCTTTTTCCACTGATTTTCCTCGTTTTCATCGGTTTTTCAACCAATTTTCGCAGCTTTTACGTCGAAACAAGCACGAAAAATATATTTTCCGTGTAAAAAGTGCGAAAATTGGTTGAGAAACCGATGAAAATGAGGAAAATTAGTGGAAAAAGACGAGATTAATTTGCGCGCGACTACCGTACCCCGCTTTAAAGGCGCAGCACGTTTTGCGCCGAAAAACTTTCGCTCGTTGCGGGAGCCTCAACTCCGTAAATCTACCCACTCCGATTTAGAGATGCAACGATAATAGAAAAATGGGTCAAAAACATTTTCTTAGTTGGTCAAAATTCATGAAAAATTTTTTGAAGCTTTGAAAAAAATCGTTGAAAAAAAAACGCGTTTTTTTGTGTTCAGCAGAGCGCACTTACCTTGCATATCAGTGTTCTCTGTTATCACTGTGAACATACAAAGGTCCAATGGGATAATGATAAGGACCCCGGGGACCACTAGCTGCATGACAAGACTGATAAGGGCTTGACGGTGCATTTGATAAGTTTGGGAGGACATGTGGTGACGGAGACGTTGGAGGATGATCATGGTGTGGACGCCGAGGAAGAAACAGTACCTGGAACGGGATTTCGGAGTGTCGTACTGACTAGGGAGACATATTTTCTAGTAGCTACATCGTACTGTTGGGTCTCAACACGAAAACCAGGTTTTCATAGTAGCTACAGTACCCAGGAAGTTTGAAACACTTCAAATTTCCAGTACGACACTCCGAAATCCCGGTGTGCAGAAGATGGGGAAAGCGGGATTTTAGAGCATCGTACAGACGGGGCAAACAGATTTTTTACTAGATACAGTACCCAGAAAGTTTGCAACAACCCAATCTGCCAGTACGACACTCCGAAATCTCGCTCTTTCGACCTCAGTTCATGCGGGATTTCGGAGCATCGTACTAGACTTTCCACTCACCAACCAATCACAAAAACCCATGCAAAAGCTCCAATTCCAGTGATAGCAAGCCATGAATTCATGTGATAATCGTAGACTTCGAAACCACGGAATTGCATCCAGAATATGCATTGGGGAAAGTTCTGGAACAAAAATTTTTGAAAAAAAAATTTTTTTGAAAAAAATGTATCATAAAAAAGAAAATCATTGAAAAAAAACTAGAAAAGAGAAAAAAAATAATTAGTGAAAAATAAAATGAAATTAATTTTAAAAAACCAAAAAAAAAATTAAAAAAAAAAATTTTTTTTTCAACATTTTCAAATTCCCACCTGTTTTACATATTCATATTTTTGTTCATAAGTCAATTGTGACATATATAGGCTTATTCCAGTGGCAAATGGAAAAATATGCGTTAGGACAAGGAAGAACTTTTCCAGGTACATGGATTTTGAGTAGGTCTGAAAAAATGTTTTTTTTTCAATTTTTTTTGATTTTTTGAAATCAAAAACTGATAAAATTGGTGATAATTGTTATCAGAAAAATTAAGACACGTTGTCTGAGATTCTTGAAATGACCCGGGAACAGTTTTTGGAAGTGTTCTCAAAAAAGCTCAAAATCATGTCACAGACACACCAAAGGGTCCCTAACACAAAACTGCAGTCAGTTACCCAAAATAATTTCTTATCGATTTTTGGAACATTCGAGAAGGTGAAAATTTCGAAAAATCATAACTTTCTTCAAACTCAACGTTGAGCGAGCACTCTTCGCCGTGGCCAATTGTGAGATAATACGTGTATTTAAAAATTATATTCGGCATCAGAACTCTGTGGGAACATATCAATCTTGACTACATTTTGGTACCTCCTCAGCTTTTCCCATTTTTCCTGACCGCGTAGATTTAAATCCGTCTTCCAAACTATTTTTATTTAATGACCTATACATCTGTGCACTTTGGTAATTTTTTTCAGATTTTTAAAGTGACTGCTTCAGGGTGCTAAAATTTTTCGAAAAAGGTGATACCCTATCATTTTAGGACACTTTTGCGAATAAAAAATTCTGAATATTTTTCAATAAGCTTTCAGTGCTACAAAATTTGTTCGGAGTACTTGTCAATCCTTTTAGCACATGTTTCCACTATCAGAACATTTTTGTTGGGCCGCACTAGTCACTGAAACTTCATGGAGCAACATGCACTTTCTGAGCCATGTTTGACCTTGAAGCAGCAACTATCTTGAAAGGTGCTCAACAGAAGAATTGTACACTCATACCACCTCTACATGTTACCATTAGACCCTAGGACGGACCTCTGCTAATTTCCCGGAAAATGAATTTTTTGTAATTTTCGTCACTTTTTTCAGGTTTTCAACTCATCACAACGTATAGGGATACGTGCCAAAAAAAGTTGAATTTCGAAAAATTCCAAAAAAGTCTAAAATGTGTTAAATGTGTTTTTTCCAACCCAAATTGACTATTCTAGTGCATTCCTGACTTTTTTGGAATTTTTCGAAATTCAACTTTTTTTGGCACGTATCCCTATACGTTGTGATGAGTTGAAAACCTGAAAAAAGTGACGAAAATTACAAAAAATTCATTTTCCGGGAAATTAGCAGAGGTCCGTCCTAGGGTCTAATGGTAACATGTAGAGGTGGTATGAGTGTACAATTCTTCTGTTGAGCACCTTTCAAGATAGTTGCTGCTTCAAGGTCAAACATGGCTCAGAAAGTGCATGTTGCTCCATGAAGTTTCAGTGACTAGTGCGGCCCAACAAAAATGTTCTGATAGTGGAAACATGTGCTAAAAGGATTGACAAGTACTCCGAACAAATTTTGTAGCACTGAAAGCTTATTGAAAAATATTCAGAATTTTTTATTCGCAAAAGTGTCCTAAAATGATAGGGTATCACCTTTTTCGAAAAATTTTAGCACCCTGAAGCAGTCACTTTAAAAATCTGAAAAAAATTACCAAAGTGCACAGATGTATAGGTCATTAAATAAAAATAGTTTGGAAGACGGATTTAAATCTACGCGGTCAGGAAAAATGGGAAAAGCTGAGGAGGTACCAAAATGTAGTCAAGACTATTTTTTTCAAAATTTTTTTTTTCATTTTTAAATTTTTTCAAAATTTTTGCCAGTTCCTGTATTTTTTTCATTCAAAAATTCAATTTTTCGTTATCAATTTTATCAGAAAATTTATTCAATTTTATCCGCATTTTTCAAAATTTTTCCCTAAAAAAATTGTTTTCCCCAAAAAATCCCCTAATTTCCTGACTAATCACCCACCTGTTGAATCATTGCAGCTGCATTATGTCTATAAACAAAACACAGTAATCCGGCGGCCAATTCAAAACAAAAAACGCCGACCCAAATGGACATGGACAAGTGAGAAGTGATGAATTGACCGAAGAACTCGCCAGTGTTGTAGCCGCCGACCATCGGAAAGAAATAGTAGCCGGGACAGATCCAAGACATGTGGATTTCAGTGAGAAATGTGGCCATCTGCAGGAATTGGTGATAAGGTGATAAGGAGTGGAGATAGGAGATAGTGATCAATTGCACGGTTGATCAGCTGGAAATTTGCTACAACTTTGTAGTTGGTCATTATTTTCTAACTTCTCTGATTGTCGAGTTATCAGTGATTAGACCTAGGTTTTCTTTGATAGCTGATAACTTGATAAAGAGTGAATATTGAAAAAAGTTATCAATTGCAAAGTTGCTCAACAGAACATTTTCTACAATTTTGCAGTTGGTCACTTTTTTCTATCTTTCCTGGTTCTCGAGTTATCAGTTGATTAAGCCTAGGTAGTTTTTATCAGCTGATAACTTTTCAACTATCAGAGATACGAAAAAGTTGCCAACTACAAAGTTGGCCCAAATTTTCTCTTCTACAACTTTGCAATTGATCCCTCTGCCCTATCACCTCTCCTTATCAAGTTAAAACTGGTGGAAAGCAGCGGGATTTCGGAGCATAGTACTGCAAGAGTTGTAACTGTGGGTCTCAACACGAAAAACAGTTTTTAGAGTCTAGAGTACCTCAATTTCCACTACGACACTCCGAAAGAACGCCTGGAACGCTCACTGAAAGCAGCGGGATTTCGGAGTGTCGTACTGGAAATTTGAAGTGTTTCAAGCTTACTGTAGCTACTAGAAAAACAGGTTTTCGTGTCAAGACCCAACAGCACGGTGCTCCAAAATAACGCTAGAAATCAGTGGTACGAAGCTCCGAAATCCCGTTGTTTTGACTTTCGGAGCATCGTACTGAAAAACTAGGTCAGTACGACACTCCGAAATCCCGTGTTACCTGCATATAAATCAAGCAAAACTTGTACTTTTGCATGCCGGGACTCTGAAACCAAACCAAGTAGAATCCGATCAAATTGACCGGAATGGATACTGTAGCGATGACGTGGAGGGTGGTTGTATAGTAGAATGGGATGGTTTCAGGACACGGAATCGGCATTTCAGCGTCAGATGGCTTCAGAAGGATTCAGAAGGCTTCAGAAGGATTCAGAAGGCGTCAGAAGGCTTCAGAAGGCTTCAGAAGACCTGGGCGATTCTCGAGAAGAACAGGTGAAAAGCGGGGACCGATTGTTGAACCTTTTGCTAATTTAGTACACGTCGAGTGGGGGTGCTTGGTGTTATTCGAGTTGAGAATAGAAAACAAAGTAGTTACGTATTCTGATGAATGCATATTCGGGAAAGTTTTCCGGGATTCAGAAGATCAGGTGATTCTGATTCTGGAGGCGTGTTTAGAGGCTTGTTTTGTTCAGTACTACGATGCTCCGAAATCCCGCAAAAACGAAGATCGGAAAGGCGGGATTTCGGAGTGTCGTACTGCAAGTATTAGAGTACTTTAATTTCCACTACGACACTCCGAAATAACGCCTGGAACTCTCACTGAAAACAGCGGGATTTCGGAGCGTCGTACTGGAAATTTGAAATGTTTCAAGCTTCCAGGGTACTGTAGCTACTATGAAAACCTGGTTTTCGTGTTGAGACCCAACAGTACGATGCTCCAATATAACGCTAGAAATCAGTGGTACGAAGCTCCAAAATCCCGTTGTTTTGACTTTCGAAACAGCGGGATTTTGGAGCATCGTACTGAAGTTTTCTAAGCTCCCTTGGTACTGTATCAAGTTAAAAATCTGTTTCCCAAGTCAGTACGATGCTCCAAAATCCCGCTCACTCACTCGTGTACACGTTTCTGTACACGTTTCTGAATTTCTAAAAAGTGCCGGTGCCATTCGACGCCACGTTTTTCACCATTTTTCACCATTTTTCCCACGTGACACCCGTTTTTCTTGACCTTTCTTATCTTTTATCAATTTTTTCGAATCAGTATTCGGACTGCCAGACACTACAACAGTAGTAAATATGGATAACAAGGTAGGCAATGGGAATGGGGGAAATGGACTAATTTTGAATGAAAATGTGCGAATTTGGGTGAAAATGGTCTTGAAACGACGATAAATTGAAAAAATTCTGGAATTTTCTGGGAATTTTGAAAAATTGAACAGGATTTAGCAGTTTGGAGTGAAAATCTTTCTGAAATTTGCGAAAAGTCAAATTTCTTTTTGTTTTTCAGTAAAAGTTGACAAATTTGGGTGAAATTTCTCTCGAAAAAAGAGAAAATGATGAAAAATCTAGAATTTTGTAGAAAGTTTGAATAGGTGAATAGAAAAGACTCATTTTTCTGTGGCAAATTGGAACATTTCTGTTTTGCAGACTTCACAAACGTTCTCCAGCGGGCGGGTCCAATGCAATGCTCGGCGGCGTCCACCCATGGAGGTAAGCGACTCCCCGGGCTCTTAGGAGACTCACCATACTGACTCTGGAGCAAGCTCTCCATCTCCAATAACTTGTGAAAACACTTGAACATTGTCTTTTTCCAGGAGCTCCACGACGGAGACGAACTCCCCAGAGGGCAGCTGGAACGCAATGCGGCGTCGTCGCCGGAGGTAAGCGCCGGGTACCGTATTTCCATTTGAAATGGTAATCTGTCACATTTCGCATATCTTTGTTCTCTGCCTATCTATCTGTTGGAGATTCTTTTGGATTTTTGGAAATTTGAAAAATTGAACAGGATTTAGCAGTTTGGAGTGAAAATCTTTCCGAAATTTGCGAAAAGTCAAATTTCTTTTTGTTTTTCAATAAAAAGTTGACAAATTTGGGTGAAATTTCTTTCGAAAAAGGAAAAATGATGAAAAATCTAGAATTTTGTAGAAAGTTCGAATAGGTGAATAGAATTTAGCAGGGAGGTACTTTTCGGATACCTTGGGAAAATTCTGAAAAAAGTCTCAAAAATACTACAAATTTTTGAAATATGTGTTGACCTCTTTATTTGAGTATTTTGAACGTAAAATGAACACTTTTCAGAAAAAAAAAGACGTCGGAAGCGAAGGTTTCCGAGATGACGGCCTCTCTTGAAGACGCAGCCATCAGAATCGAGACCCTTCAAGCCGAAATACTCCATACGCGTCAGGAATCTGCCGATCTCCAGAAGGCGATGAAGCTGAAGTACGAGCAGGAGATCTTTGATCAGGAAAACGCCATCGAGAACCTTCGTATGGAACTCGAAGCGGTGAAGGCGGAGCCGGAGGAGAAGATTGGAGAGGTTCGCAAGATGAGGGAGCAGGAGGAAGAGCGTCGGAATCAGAACAGAGAGACCGAGTTGGAGACGTCGATGGAGGCGTATGACCAGCCGCTCATCGATGGTAACACAATTCTCACTGAAAACCTGGCCAACCGGATAACATATCTGATCTCAGCACATCAAACAACACAAGAGATCTTCGCCAACCGGATCATTGGAAGAACACATGGCACACTGTCGGAGATGCTCAATCATCCAAAACCGTACGAGCAGCTTCAATTGCGGGGAATCTTCGTTTGGAAGAGGATGCTGGCGTGGGTGGATTTGTGCGAAAAGGATCGGAAGAACGTGCTGGATGAGAAACCCACCGAGTGCTGCCCTTTCGATTAATAAATAGTAAAACCAATAAAGTCAATAAAGTCAATCATTCTTATATTGTCTGTTCAAAATTCTGTGCCTATGCGGCCGTGGCCACGGCGCCTGGAAGAGTGTCGGCAACTAGGCCGCGTCGAAACAAAAATTCGGCGATTTTTTCACCTTTTTTCACTATTTTTTGTCGTTTTTCAACGTTTTTTTCATTTTTTCTTGAAAAATCTTGCAAAAACTCGTGTTGTTGTCCTTCTTGTTTGTGTTTTCAATCGAACAATCAACAAATCAAGTGATTTTTATTCATTTTTCCAGAGAAAACGGCTGACGGGCACAAAATCGAGGGAACGGGAGCGACAAGGAAATCGTCAAAATTTCGAGGGATAAACAGGGAAAACGACAACAAATTATGGTTCTGAGTTATGTGTGAGTACTCTGACACAATTTAAGCGAAGATTATTGCAGAAAATTGTCAAATTCACGGAATCGAGCGACGAAATGACGACGAACAGCGTTGAAGTGACGAATATTCCTCGTATTTCGACTCTTTCTGCAATAATCTTCGCTTAAATTGTGTCAAAGTACTCACACATAACTCAGAACCATAATTTATTGTTGTTTTCCCTGTTTATCTCTCGGAATTTTGACGATTTCCTTGTCGCTCCCGTTCCCTCAATTTTGTGCCCGTCAGCCGTTTTCTCTGGAAAAATGAATAAAAATCACTTGATTTGTTGATAGTTCGATTGAAAACACAAACAAGAAGGACGATAACACGAGTTTTTGCAAGATTTTTCAAGAAAAAATGAAAAAAAAACGTTGAAAAACGACAAAAATAGTGAAAAAAGGTGAACAAATCGCCGAATTTTTGTTTTGACGCGGCCTAGGTAGTTGCCGACACTCTTCCAGGCGCCGCGGCCACGGCCGCATAGGCACAGAATTTTGAACAGACAATAATATAAGTTTCTAGTGGTGTCTGTTTGTCTTTTCCGTCGGTGTCTCCATAAGCTTTGTCTAAAAGCATATGAATAGTGGAAAAACCGAGGATTGGGCTTACTTTTCTGAGTAGAAGTGAGAGATTCTGCTCGAAAACGATTCGGAAACAAGACTGCATCATGCCACAGCCGGCTCCGTTGAATCGACTCTGTCTGACATGACCCAGTTGATCTTCACCAGATTGCCGACTTTCGTCGAAGACACCCGCCACCCGTACAATAGGTTGGTACGTGCAAAATCTTGTTTTCTTAGTCTAAAATCTTTTTTAGGTAAACCCAACTGAAAAACGTCAGAAGCGCAAGAAGAAGCGTCAAATATCCGCACATGTCGAGCAGAAAATCGAAAAAAAACGAAGAGGAAGAGACAGGAAGCACTGCGACGGAATCGACAAAGCTTATGGAGACACCGACGGAAAAGACAAACAGACACCACTAAAAACTTATAGTATAAGAATGATTGGCTTTATTGACTTTATTGGTTTTACTATTTATTAATCGAAAGGACAGCACTCGGTTGGCTTCTCATCCAGCACGTTCTTCCTATCCTTTTCGCACAAATCCACCCACGCCAGCATCCTCTTCCAAACCAAGATTCCCCGCAATTGAAGCTTGTCGTACGGTTTTGGTTGGTTGAGCATCTCCGACAGTGTGCCATGTGTTCTTCCGATGATCCTTTTGGCGAATGTCTCTTGCGTTGTTCGATGTGCTGAGATCAGATATATCACCCTGTTGGCCAGGTTTTTAGTGAGAATTGTGTGACCATCGGTGAGCGGCTGGTCTCCAATCTTCTCCTCCGGCTCCGCCTTCACCGCTTCGAGTTCCATACGAAGGTTCTCGATGGCGTTGTCCGGCGACGACGCCGCTTTGCATTCCAGCTGCCCTCTGGGGAGTTCGTCTCCGTCGTGGAGCTCCTGGAAAAAGACAATGTTCAAGTGTTTTCACAAGTTATTGGAGATGGAGAGCTTGCTCCAGAGTCAGTATGGTGAGTCTCCTAAGAGCCCGGGGAGTCGCTTACCTCCATGGGGTGGACGCCGCCGGGCATTGCATTGGACTTGCCCGCTGGAGAACGTTTCCAGGGCAATTTTCCAGGGGATTCCAGGGCAACCGTCAGCTCAAGAATCTTAGCTTCCGAAGCTTCCAACGCCTTCTTGGCATCTTCAACCGTCGTGGTGCGCTCCTGGATCGTCGCTTCCGACGATTCGCCCACCGCCTTCTGATTCTCGTTGGCAGAGGTGGCATCGGCGAGCTTCGCCTTCAGCTCCAGAATCTCGGCTTCGAGTCTGGCGACCTTCTCGGTGAGGTCGCGGATATCGCACTCGTAGTTGCATTGTTGCTCGAGCATCTCGAACTCGTGGCTGCAAAAAATGGCGGTAATTTGAATTGAAAACCAGAAACTCTTACAGCGAAACGTCCATCTGAGGCTTCGGCTGGTAGACGGGCGATCCGATCGATTCGTCCTCGTAGATCACACTCATCCTCGTAGATTACACTTGGCAGTCCGAATAATGATCGAAAAAATCGATAAAAGATAAGAAAGGTCAAGAAAAACGGGTGTCACGTGGGAAAAAAATGGCGAAAAACGTGGCGCCGATTGACACCGGCACTTTTTAGAAATGAAGAAAGTGCGGACCTTGAAGCAACATCCTTGAAGCAACATCCTTGAAGCAACATTGCGTACAGACACATTTATTCATTGATAATGGTCACGGATCATTCAAAAAGTCTAGTCTGCCATCGTCGGCCGTGTTGATCGGACTGTAAATCGACTGTGTCGTCGCCTCCCTCTGCATCTTCACAAAGTTCTTCTTCCTGTCCGCCTTGACCTTCTTAAAGTCCGTCAGCGGAACCCTCGGAACCTTCTCGATCTGTGGCACTGGGGTCCTAAAGGGCATCTCCCGAGTCGCCGAGTCGATCAGATCCTTGTCCCAGACCTTCTTCTCCGCCGGCGTCACCTTCTTCTGCTTCATGTCCATCACTGCCGACTTCCGGACCATCTGATACCGATTCACGCGTTCCTCGGCCATTCCCCTCACGTCTGCCTGTCCCGCCCGTCTCATCGGATGACTGTTCACGTATTCCGCTTCGGCTCTCTTCGTGTTCCTCTCATAAGCCACATGGTTCTCCTCAAAGTACTTTTGCCAATCTTCGAGACATTTCTTTTTCTGATAATCTTTACTATTATTAAACGACAAATTCTGTGTGTCTGTCTGTTCGTAAGTCTGTCCGTCCGCAGCGTTTTCTCAGCAACTACTCGACCATTTTCGTCGTTCTTTCGCAGGGTACTCGGGAATTCTCCCCGCACGGTGCACGAGATTTACAAGGGAAGTATAAATTTTTCCTAGCCTTTTTGCACTTTTTCCGACGCAGTTCGATAGAGTTTTTTCTTCTGATCATGAGCTCAGTTGATCATTTTTGCTAACGGGGCCTGTGAAAGCCGCTATGAGCTCGAGAAGTTTGTGCTCTAAACCATGCAAATTTGGGATGCTGATCACTCTTGAAATCCCTTACAGCGACCCCATTTATAACGGCACCTGCGGCAACGGATTTCCAACTGCGCGAGTGGCCTAGTCGGGTGAGGCGCCGGCCACGAAACTGTGGTTGCGGGTTCAATATTGCTTTTGACAATTTTTTTTTGCATTATTTTGGTAAAGTGTTTTGTGCTGTTTTGGAAAGTTCCAAGAACTAGAAATGAGCAAAACTGAAAAAAAAACCACACGAAACACTTTACCAAAAAATGTAAAGAAAATTGTCAAAAGAAATATTGAACCCGCATCCACAGTTTCGTGGCCGGCGCCTCACCCGACTAGGCCACTCGCGCAGTTGGAAATCCGTTGCCGCAGGTGCCGTTATAAATGGGGTCGCTATGAGGAGTTTGCAAGACTGATCAGCACTCAAATTTGCATGGTTTAGAGCACAAACTTCTCGAGCTCATAACGGCTTCCACAGGCCCCGTTAGCAAAAATGATCAACTGAGCTCGTGATCAGAAGAAAAAACTCTATCGAACTGCGTCGGAAAAAGTGCAAAAAGGCTAGGAAAAATTTATACTTCCCTTGTTAGATAAGGGATCCCTATTCTGTAAACAGGTCAGGAGCGCAATTTGTGTGTTTTAGGCCCTTTTTCCCAGGTTCATTTCTAAAAACGCCCATGTCGGCCACGTTCAATTTTCGAATTTCGCGCTTTTCAACGTGAGGGAATAAAGAAACGGAGCCGAAGGCGACGGTTTGAACCGCCGAAGGCGGAAAACCAGGCGGGGGAGACGGCGTGAGCCGTAGCCGCCCGCCTGGTAACTTTTATTTGAGTAATTGTTCATAGATAAATAAATGGTAATAAAAATAAAGAAATAAAAATAAAAAGAGATCAAAAGTTCAAAAGAGATCGATGAAAAAAGAGAAGAGATCATTGGAAATTGAGAGCAAAGTGTTGAGAAGTTATCAATGATAAGGAATAATTGATTAACTGATTGGGAACATTGATAGCTGATAAGGGTTACTGTAGAAAATAGTTATTGCAAAATAATTGGAGGTACAATGTAAGGGAGGATTATTATTGCTTTTTGAGAAAAAAAGAAATTTTTTTTTGGTCAATTGGGAATTATTGATTGATTTTTGGAAAAATGAAGGGATTTTATCTTTGAAAAATCGTGCAAGATAAAAAAATTGAAATTTTTTTTTTGAAATTTTGAAAAAAAAATTTTTTTTTTTCAAGTTTTAAAAATCAACCGATATCTTGGAAACTAAGAATGATCGACAAAAAGTGTCAACTAAAAAGTTGTAGAGAAAACAATTTGGGTCAGGTTTGCAGTTGAGAACTTTTCTGTATCACTGATAGTTGGAGAGTTATCAGCTGATAAAAACCATCTAGGCCTAATCAACTGATAACTCGGTAGACAGAGAAGATAAAAAAAAGTGATCAATTGCAAAGTTGTTGCAAATTGTCTGCTGAGCAAGTTTGTAATTGATTACTTTCCCTTATCTCTACTCCTTATCAAGTTATCAGCTGATAAAGAAAAAAATCACAAAAAAAATGTTTCTTTTTTCAAATTTTCAAAATTTTCTTCTCCTTCTTTTTTTCTTCTTTAACCACCGGATCCTTAGGCTCAGGTTCAAAATTAGGGTCAAGATGGCTATCCTTAACTTCCTCCGGAACGGCTCTACCCTCTTCAGAATCCATTTTATAAGCCAACAACTGGATGCAAGTCTTGGCGTCTTCAGTGGAGTCATGTCCGCCGGGTTGTTGGATATCTCGGCCTAATAGATCGTATGCCAAGTGTTTCAGCGATCTTTTTTTGTTGTTACAGGCGAAAAGAACCGAAGTATCGATGATTTTGTCGTGGACCAGACGGAGGGCTCGGAGGTCCGCTTCGAGGGAGTGGCCGATGAGAATGGTGTCTTTGGAGATGTAGCGGAATAGCTTCTCGCGCGCCTGCAATGATATGGTGATAAGGAAGGGTGATAACGAGAACAAGAAAATTTGATTAGCTAGAAATAAAAAGATTCTACAACTTTGTAGTTGACAACTTTTCTCTAGCTGTACTGGTTCTCGAGTTATCAGTTGATTAGCCCTAGATGATGAAGTGATCTTTATCAGCTGATAACTCGATAAGGAGTAAAGATAGGAAAAAGTTGTCAATTGCAAAGTTGCTCAGCAGAAAATTTGCCAAAACTTTGTAGTTGACCACTTTTTCCTATCTTCCCTGGCTACCGAGTTATCAGTTGATTAGGCCTAGCATTTCTTTATCAGCTGATAACTCTCCAACTATCAGTGATACAGAAAAGTTGTCAACTGCAAACCTGACCCAAATTTCTTTTTCTACAACTTTACAGTTGACACCTTTTTTCTATCTTTTCTAGTTTCCAAGATATCGATTGATTTCTGAGAGCTACTGTAACTAACCGATTTCAGCGTCTCCGGAGCCTCTTCAACTTGCTTTTTCGTGAGCCCCGAGAAGAATTGATTAGTATCATAGACTTCCGCTTTGGGCTTGACCATCAAGTCCAAATGAACACTTCCATAGAGATCAACAAGGGAAACACGCGCCAGAGCAGAACCCTCAGCGGTGAAGACCATTTCACAGTCGAGAGCGTAGACCTGGAAAGTGATAAGGATAAGGTCAAGCTTATCAGTGATAAGGAAAACCGCTCACACTATATCTTTTGATATCGAAAGATCCATTAGAGTCTGGACATTCGGAGAAAAGGAGAAGATCGGCGTAGAAGATGGAATGGTACACGTGGAATCGTTGCATGACGCATGATGGTGGACTAGCCGCTTTATCAGGAGTGGCCCCACAGCACGGATGGACAATCTTTTTGAGTTTAGGGTCCCATGTGGGACGCATATGACTGAAGCAGAGATCCAACGGGTTCTCGAAGGCCGGCGGCGGGCCCAGCTCGTACTTCTTGCCACAACGGCAACACGTCCTGCCACGTGTCCCCAGCCCAACCATACACGGATTGTCTCGGTAGTATTTGGTGTTCTCGATCGTTGCAATGTCCTTCTCTTTCAGCGGGTTCATGTAGTACGGGAATCCGTTTTCGATGAGCTCTTGTTTGGTCAGAAGGTATTTTGAAATGGCTCGGTAGCAGATGGACTCGTGGATCCCGCGGAAAGGGCCGATTGACCAGGCTGGAATTGGTGATAAGGTGATAAGGAGTAGAGATAGGAGAAAATGATCAATTGCAAAGTTGCTGAGAGGACAATTTGCTAAAACTTTGCAGTTGGGTACTATTTTCTATCTTTCTTGGTTCTCGAGTTATCAGTGATTAGGCCTAGGTGATCTTTATCAACTAATAACTTGATAAGGAGGGGAGATAGAGAAAAGTGATCAATTGCTAAGTTGTGAAGCAGACAATTTTCTAAAACTTTGTAGTTGTTCACTATTTCCTATCTGCCCTGGTTCTCGAGTTATCAGTGATATCAGTGATAGACTTAGGTTTTCTTTATCAGCTGATAACTTGATAAGGAGTAGAGATAGGAAAAAGTTGTCAATTACAAAGTTGCTGAGCAGACAATTTGCTAAAACTTTGTAGTTGATAACTATTTTCTATCTTTCCTGGTTTTCGAGTTATCAGTTGATTAGGCCTCAATAATCTTCATCAGCTGATAACTCTTCAACTATCAGAGATACAAAAAAGTTGTCAACATCAAAGTTGTTCTAAATTTCCTTCTCTACAACTTTGCAATTGATCACTTTCCCCTATCACCTCTCCTTATCAAGATATATCACTCACCAACAACCGACTTGATCCTATCCTCAAAAGCCTTCTCCTCCATGGCTTTCAGGGTTTCCGGCGTTAAAATTGGTTGAGGTCTCCATAATGGAAGAGAAGAAATGGGTGGTGGGATGAAGTTTGGAGTCAGAAACGGAAAGTTCTTCCAATCCAGAATCGGGACCCCGGGAATCCCAGGGACCCCTGGATCCATTCTGAAAAAGTGAATTCGTGAGCACTTTTTGGAGCTTTTATACATTTTCAGAGAAAAAGGGGCGGGGCTTAGAGAAAGGAGAAACTTGAGTGTGATTAAGTGTACAGTAGTCCTTTCAAGTGGGTAAAACGAAAAAAAGTTCATTAGGAGTAGTCGGAGCCAAAACTCAAGGGGATGAAAAGGATGAAACTTGGAAAGTTGAAGATGAACTTTCGCAAAAAAAAGGACGGAAAAAACGGAATACCCGACACATCATCCATCATAAAATTGGCACTTGGGACCGACTTGGAACTGGAAAACGGGCGAGAGCTATACGAAAAAGTTCACAAAGTGCAGGGAATGTGAACTTTTGTCTGGGAAAAAGAATGTTAACTCAATCAAGAAGAAAGGGGGATAAATGCAAAAGGGATTTTCAGCTTTTAGACGGATTGGCTTCGAACTCGTGACCTTTGACTAGCGGGAGTCGGCGTTGATTAATTTGCCAGATCGGACGGGATAGCGACTTGGCGTTCGCAGAAAGGTTGCACTTTGACGCCACCGCGCTTGTCATTGCCGTTTGAACTTTGCTTGGTGTGTGGCGAAGTGCCCGTTTTGTAAGCGGCGCGCCCGTCCGATCTGGCAAGTTAGGCAACGTCGACTCGAGTTAGTCTCCGGATCGAGTCCTTTCCGAGAAGAAATGAGAAATCGGGGCAAACTGGCATTTTTGCTAATGCGCCTTGAATGCGCCATGACTAACATGTAAGATATGTACATAAAGGAAAGCTAATCTCCACACGCCCCCGAGTAATCACAAGGTGGCGCACTTGGAAAACATTGAAGAAAAGGTGAGATTAATGCCGCGCGAACGGGTGTTGTTGGTGCCAGGCACCCGAGAGAAACTATGGCAACTCTCTCTGGTCGGAGCCATGGCGTGCGGAAGAAGAAGAAGAAGAAGGGCTTTAGGGGGAGGAGAAAGAGAAAGAAAAAGAGGGGCGACCGGAATAGGGAACATGCAAAACACGGAGAGAGAGACAGCTGCGCTTCCCCTTTTCTTATGGGGGACCCGGCACGGCTTTTCCAATTTATTAAAACACTGACTCGGAGCCAGATTCGCGCAGGAAATTGAACGTTTTCGGGCTGTCGGTTGAGCCGGAAATTGGCAAGTTTTGCACACATTTTTGGCAGGATAATGAGGTGATTTCCGGTTGGAATTGGTGTTTGGAAGAGGGGAAAAACGTTGAAAAAAAATGAATTTCCAAAATTTTTGAAATTTTTTTCGAGGATTCAGATGACGTGGGCCTTCTGAATCCAGATGAATTTCAAAAAATCCAAGAACGAGTAAAATCTGTCAATTTTGAGCAAAGTTATGATTTTTTGAAAAAAAATGAAACAAAATTTTTTTGAAATTTTTTTTTGGTATTCAGATGACGTGGGCCTTCTGAATCTCGATGAATCTTCACCAAATTTTTTTTAGTCATGTCAAGATACTTTTCCACAAAATATCCAAGAACGAGCAAAATCTATCAATTTTGAGTCAAGTTAGAATTTTTGAAAAAAAAATTTAAAAAAAATTTTTTTTGAATTATTTTTTCAGGATTCAGATGACGTGGGCCTTCTGAATCCCGATGAATCTTCACCAAATTTTTTTTTAGTCATCTCAAGACACTTTTCCACAAAATATCCAAGAACGAGCAAAATCCGTCAATTTCGAGCCAAGTTATGATTTTCTGAACTTTGGCAGGTGAAATTTTAGCAAAAATTGTATAACTCGGCTCAAAATGGACCGTTTGCGCTCGTTCTTGGATATTATATAGACAATAAGCATAGGAATGCTCCAAAAATAAAAAATAAATTTTCAGAGCTCTGGAGAAATATTTAGAGGAGGTAGGTCAAGTTGAAAATTGGAAAAAATTGAAAAATCAAAAAGAAAAAAGAAAAGACAAATTTTTCTCATTCATAACTAAATTTTCTGTAGTAACAACACGAAAATATCAAGAATAGATGTTGTTGATGACGTGGCGCCTTCTGAATCCATCGCCGTGTACGACAATTCGTTATTCAGCGGAGAATCGAGTGTTGTGCACCAACAACGATGTTGGAAGCACTTGGGAATGACGTCCAGCTGGAAAAGAAGAAGAAGAAAACATGTATAATCCGGAAGGCTATTCTAGTGGACGGATTGAATGGGGTTTTTGATTTGAATTGTTGGCCGATTGACTACAAGATACGGATTTGATAAGGGATTGATAAGAGATTATTGCGGGGCTTTGTTTTTGAGAAAATTCGCTCTTTTGGACATGTTTTCGAGGGGGAAAAATGTCAGAAACTCCTATACTCCGATAGGGAAAAACAAGAAAGTTTTTTGAAGCGGAAAACAGAAAACAAAAATCTGACAGAGCAAAGTTTGAAACATGTTTCAGAACATGTTCGGAGGTTTGAAAAGTGAACGAAAAATGATTGAATTTATGGAAATTGGGTTTAGGGAAAGCTTGGGAATGCAATTTTCGGGCGAACTTTTTTTTTGAAAAAAAAAACAGAAAAAACAGTGTTCAAGACATGTTTCGCAATGAAAAAAAGAGTTTCACAATCAGTGGTGGAAAATGAGTCAGAAATTTTTTTGAAATTTTTTGAAAAATTTAATCTCATTCTGAAATATTTGTGAATTTTTGGAAAAATATAACTATTTTTTTGAAAAAGGGAAATTTGCAAAAAATAACAATTTGTTCCGAAAAATCCGAAAAATTGAAAATTTTTTTGGAAATATTTGAAATTTTTTAAATCAAAACAAATTTGAGCTGATATTCCATTATTTCCCTACAAACCGAAAAATTGTTTCTAATTTTAAAAAAAATTCAAAAAAAATTTTTTTTTCGCAAAATTTCAAATTTTGAAAAAAATCTTCAGAAAATTCAAATTTTTTCTACTAAATTTCGCAAAATTTTGAATTTTTTCAAAAATACGGAAAAAAAAATGAAATTTCTCCCCCAAAAATTGTTCCAAACTTTGAAAAAATCGAAAAAAAAAATATTTTTCGAAAAAAATTCTAATTTTTTTTAAATTTTATTTTCAAAAATTCAAATGTTTTCTTTCAAAGTTTTTTCAAAAATACAGAGAAAAAAAATAAAATTATTGTTCCAAAAAAAATTTTCAAAAATTTTTTTTTCTATTTTTTGCAAAAAAAAATTCAAAAAAATCCCAAAAATTCCATAAAACTCCAGCTCAAATCCCCTCCAGTCTCCCTCATTTTTTCCCCATCCCCTATCCAATTTTTTACTCCAAAAACCAACCTCTCCAGCCTCCACACACCACTGCTTACAAATCGTCGCCGTCGAGCATTTCAGGCGTTTTCCCCGTTTCATCGGCGGCATTGAATCAGCAAAAATCACGAGAAAAATCAATAAAATAGCCAGTAGGAGCCGTGAAATCACCATTATCACCAACTGATAAATGTGCTGTGCTCACTGCGGGGAGAGGTCACACGTGGCAGTGTAAAGTGGGCCGTCTGTTCGACATTTGCTTCTTTTTCCTCGATATTTGATTGCTTTTTTGTTGTGATAAAAAGGTGATAAAAAGTGATAAAAGAAAACATGATGACGTAATATTTGTTGATTTTGACTTCCATTTTCCGGGTTCTGATAAGGTTTACTGATAAGAAAACATTTTTTTTTGTTGACTGAAAATCATGCTTTTCAGAAAGCATTTTTTCGAAGAAAAAGAGAAAAAAAAATTTAAAAAAACAAGCTGATAAGCCTGATCACTTGCTTATCACTTCTTATCACTCTGCTTATCACGCAAAACCGATTCATTCTGTGATATGTGGAGCACGTGAGAATCGCCTAGGTGATTCTCGCTCATTCCATCCGATTTCTCACTCTCTTTTTTCTTTGCGAAAAATGATCAGGATTTTGTTCGATGTGATTTGCAAGTGAGTTAGCTTATCAGTGATAATAGAAGGAAAATTTTAGAAAAATTATATTTTTTTCGATATCACCGAGTTTTCAGTGAAAAAAATCATAAAATTGATTCTAGGACTGATAACTTGATAAGGAGTGAAGCTGATAAAAAGTGATCAACTACAAAGTTGTAGGAAATTCTGTCCCTATCATTTTTGCAATTGACAACTTTTCCCTATCTTTTATCATTCTTGAGTTAACACTGATTTACTGATAGAGACTTTTCTAGAGCTGATAACTTGATAAGGAGAAGATGTGTCAAAAAGGTGTCAATAGCAAACTTGTAGAGAATTGTGTGTACAACATTTGTGTAGTTGACAACTTATCACCATCTCTTATCATTATCAAGTTATCACTGGTTTACTTACAAGCTAAGTTCCAAGACTGATAACTTGATAAGGAGCAGAGCAATCAAGAAGGTATCAATAGCAAACTTGTGGAGAATTGTCTGCTTAACATTTTTGTAGTTGACAACTTATCACCATCTCTTTTCATTATCAAGTTATCACTGATTAAAAACTTCCCACTCTCCAAATTCGCTCCAAAACCCCTTTTTTCTCCAATTTTTTGCTTTCCAGAATAACGTTGGTCACCCTTCTGCTCCATTTCGTCTCAATCTGTTCAAAGCGAAAAGATAAGAACTGCGAGGTCCCAAAGAAGCCGTCATCTCCCGTCGGACCGCCCGGGAACCCGTATCCAGCGTGGAGAGGCCGTCAGAAGCCGATGCAAGTGTTTGATGACAAGCCATCAGAGGCTTCGAGTAAACGGAGTGTAAGATTTATTGATAAGCAATGATAAGGTGATAAGATAACAAAATTTCAGTCAAAAATCGTGAAAAGCCAGGAAGAGTCGTCGGCACGGACAAAGGCCAGCTGTGTGAAGACGGCGGATTCCGGGTCGCAGAAGGAGGAGAAAAGCGGCGAATCCGAGAATAGTCGATAGGCAATCAATAAATCAATAAATTTGTTTTTCTCTAAAAAATCGATCAATCACTGTATACGGTGGTACCTGAAAATTGGAATTACCTGGAATTTTCTGGAAGTTTTTTTTTCTTTTTTTTAAAAAAGCACATATAAATTAAGTAGTAGTTGGCTGTGGACGGACTGATTAGTGTTAAACTGAAAAATGTTAGCTTATCAGCTTATCACTGATAACACACGTACTGTTGTGATTGCGGTTCTGGCTCTTTTGCTCGAATTCCATGAAATCGATGAGGAACGTGGCGCCGATGAGGACGGCTTTGAGTTTGACGTCGAGGTCGCCGGGGACTGGAAAATTGAGGGTTTTCAATGCTTATCAATGCTCTTATCATTTTGATAATGGTATAGAGTGATAAGAAATTGTGAGCTGATCACTTTTGCAGATGACATATTTGAGGTGTCTCTTCTAGTTCTACAGTTATCGGGCTTATCACTCTACCACTGATAACTCACGACTGATAAGAGATATCAAAAAGTGATCAACTGCAAAAATGTTCAATTTTTGTTTCTCTAGAACTTTGTAGTTGATCCTCATTTGAAATATCCAGAAGTTCATGAGTTATCACTGATAAGACGTCTCTATTGATTGTAGGACTGATAACTTGATAAGGAGCAGAGCTCGTGGAAAGTGATCAACTAGAAAGTTGTAGCAAATCGCATTCCCATCATTTTTGTAGTTGATCACACTTTGCTATCTCTTATCATTCTCGAGTTATCAGTGATTCACTGATAAAGACTTTTCTAGCACTGATAACTTGATAAGGAGCATAGGTGGTAAAAAGTGATCAACTGCAAACTTGTAGCAAATTGCATGCCCATCATTTTTGTAGTTAACAATTTTTCTCTATCTCTCATCACTCTCGAGTTATCAGTAGGTTACTAACTAGCTAAGTTCCAAGACTGATAACTTGATAAGAATCAGAGCTCGTGAAAAATGATCAACTGTCAACTTGTAGAAAATCCCATGCCCATTATTTTTGTAGTTGATAACTTTTTGCTATCTCTTATCATTCTCGAGCTATCACCACTTTCCCAAAACTCACAATTGACGGAGAACGTGTCAGCGTCAGTGAACGCCTCTCGGAAGCATCCTCCCCACTTCTTGGTGATGGCTCCGATGACCGTGTCGTTGTTGGCCGTCTTGATCGGAAACTCCTTGTCCTGACATCCGCACAGCATGCAGCAACACGGTCCGTCGATCTTGAAGATCTCGTTTCCGTCGCCGTCGAGCACATCGAAGCAGGAGGCCATGCAGCCGCACCGCTGACGGATCACTCCCAGGACACCCATGGATGGGGACTCGATGACGCATTCCTGTTGACAACAGCCGATACACGCGAACATTCCACAGCAGCCACCGCCACAGCATTTGAACTCGCGTTTGATGGAGAGCACTTCCTGGAATGATAAAGGAAGTGATAAGAGAGTGATAAAAGTGATAAGAGCTAGAAGTTTCCTGGAATGATAAGAGTAGTGATAAGGAATGATAGAAGTGATAAGGGCTCAAAGTTTACATAGAGGGATTCTGGGAATGGCTGACAAGGAAGGTTGGCAATCGAATCGCGCCAAAGGTTGATGACTTTTCAGTGGTAGCCTATAATTCTAGGACTGATAACTTGATGAGGAGCAAAGCTATCAATTAGTGATCAACTACAAAGTTGTAGAAAATGTCATTCTTATCATATTTGCAATTGACCGCTTCTCTCCATCTCTTATCATTCTTGAGTTATCACTGGTTTACTGAATAGGACTCTTAGCATGATTCCAGGACTGATAACTTGATAAGGAGCAAAGCTATCAATTAGTTGTTAACTACAAAGTTGTGGGAAATATCAATTTCTTCATTTTTGCAATTGACCATTTCTCCCTATCTCTTATCACTCCCGAATTATCACTGATTTACTGATAACCATTCTTCTTGCAGTGATAACCTGATAAGGAGCAGAGCAATTAAAAAGGTGTCAACTGCAAACTTGTAGAAAATTGTGTGCTAAACATTTTTGTAGTTGACATCTTATCACCATCTCTTATCATTCTCGAGTTATCACTGATTTACTGATAAGGGCTCTCAACATCATTGGTCGAAATGGCCCGTATCACCCCCTTGGCGCTATTTCGAAATCCAACTTGTTTTTCACTTCCATAACAACTCCCTCCGCATACTGATAACACAGTGATAATGAGCACGTATCACTGATATCACCTGCTCAAAAGAACGTGTGACCAAGGGTGACTAAACTACGATTTTTTCGTAGTTTTAAAATTGGAGTAGAGAGCTGATAAAGTGGTGACTGATAAGAGCTGATAACAAGGTCAAATTTGATAAAGACTGATAGGAGGGAGCCTGAGTCTGATAAGGGTAGATCTGGGACTGATAAGGTCAATTTGGAGGCAAAGAGCGGTGCTTCGAATCCAGCGATAAGAGCTGATAAGCTTCAACCCTGATAACTGAGAAAATCAGGTGATAAGGACTGATAAGAGCTGATAACTAGCTCAAGAATGATAAGGACTGATAAGAGAGGCTCTGACTCTGATAAGGGTGGGTCTGAAACTGATAAGGTCAGTTTCGAAGTCAAAGAGCATCGTTCTGAAACCAGTGATAAGGGCTGATAAGGTTAAACACTGATAACTGGAGGAAGCTAGAAAGTGATAAGGACTGATAAGGACTGATAAGAGCTGATAAAGAACCCTACCCTCTTGAAGTTATCAACGACGTGCATGACGAATCCGCGATTCGGTCCGCAGCACTGTCGCTCGCAACATCCCGACTCCTCGAATGCATAGTAGCACTGCAAATGGGATTGCTGTACTTATCAGCTTATCAGCAGTACCTGTTCCCCATTGGCGTTCTTCATCACATACTTGTTCTTGGTCTCCCAGTCGGTGACAATCTCGATGAGTTCCTTCAGCTGATGCACCATGATCGTGTCCAAGTAGGTCAGGTACTCGAGGCCCACTGGGACACCTTGGATCGGAGGGGGAAGGGGCATCCAGACAGATCCGGGGGCCGGTTGGACCATCATGCCAGGTTGGGTTGTGATGGTGGGGGGAGGCTGCATTTGGAACATTTGGGGGTTGGATTGCTGGGGAGCGTAGCCCGGTTGTTGCGAGATCACGTTGTTTTGCATTGCGCTGGAATTGGGTGATAAGGGTGATAGCTTATCAGTGGTAATTGAAGTTACGAGATAGAGCAAGTTCAGAAGGAATTGATTGATATAGGTGATAAGGGTGATAAGAGAAAGAGTGCATTCTGGCCCTCGATAGGTTGAAACAGGTGCTAATGAGCCGTTGCTGTTTGACTGATAAGAGTGATAAGAGTGATAGGAACAGCTCAATTGAATCAGGGTGACAGCTTATCACTGATAAGAGGAGATAGAGCAAGTCCCAAAGGCAATGGGTGATAAGGGTGATAAGAGAAAGGGTGATAAGAGAAAGAGTGTCTAGAAGGTCCTAGCAAGGTAGAGATGCAGGTGCTAATAGACTGTAGCTGTTTGAGTGATAAAAATGACTGATAAGAATGATAAGAGTGATAGGAAAGGTTCAATTGAGTTAGGGTATAGGTGATAAGGGTGATAGCTTATCACTAATAAGAGAAATTGAGATATCTGAAAAACCTTGGCTCTCGGTGGGTTTTGACCAATCGTTCAAAGAGAAACAGGCCACAGAGAGTAACTGATAAGGTGATGAGATGCTATCACTAATAAGTTATTGAGCTAAAAAACAGGAAAGATTGAGTGATAAGGTGATAAGAAAAGTTGCGAACTGGGAAGTTTGTCCAACCCAAAAAGTCAATCGAATTCGGTCGATTTCAGTGGAAACAGTTGATAAACAGGTTCAAAGAGATAGGAAAAAATTGATAATGTGATAAGGTGATAAGAAAAAAGGTTCGATAGGTCAATCGACCGATTTTTGGCAAAAAAATCTGGTTTTGGAAAAAAACAGATTTTTGTCAATTTTGATAAGTTTTCAACGATTTTTTTCGTAGTTTAAAAAAATTTTTCATAGATTTTGATCAATTAAAGATTTGTTTTTGACACTGTTTTCTATCCGAAAAAATTTATTTCAAGTTGAAAAAAATTTTTGAATTCGTTTTCTAGAAGCTCAAACTTTATAGAGGGCATTTAGGTGTTGGAACCCATAAGAGGCCCTCTACTGATAAGGAGCCTTGTCACTGATAACAAAAATGAGTTTGATAACAACTGATATCACTCTTATCACAACACACCCTCAACATTGCAAAATTCCGAGTGAAAACTTCGGAAAACTTTGCCAAAATGCCACCAAACCCGCCCATTTTCCCCAATTTTTCAGCTGCTTCTAATCACTGATAACAGCGACTGATAACGGGTTATGGTTTCCATGGAAATGGGTGAACAACACGTTGTTTGATCGGGGAAAG
>LR539525.1:49424-86358 GCA_900536315.3 Caenorhabditis becei
ATATATTAAGAAATAGAATAACGGAGAGGGATTTGGGGAGGAGGTGACGTGATAAGGAAAGAGTGATAAGGTGATAAGAAAAGGAATGCTTGGAATTGAGGTGGAAAATCTGGAAAGAAAATCGAAAATTTTCAAATTTTGCGAAAATGATAAAGGTGATAAGAAGGAGTTGTTCCTTATCAGTAAACTATGATGGGATTGATAAGAAGTGATAAGAAGAAAAAAAATAATTTGGGCAGTTTTTTAAAATTTTTTGCTTTTCGTGGCGAGACCCGTTGCTCAAAATTCAAAAAAAAATTCAAAAAAATTCCGAAAATTCCAAAAGTGATAAGACGTGATAGGAGGTAAATACTTCTTATCAGTAAAAAATTGAAAAATAATTCAAAACTGATTAGACTGATAAGAGTAAAAAAATACCAAAACTTCAAAATTTTGACTATTCGTGGCGAGACCCATTTTTCAAAATTTTCAAATTCAAAGGAAATTGGCAAAAATTATAAGACTGATAAGGGCGAAATAGAGCTAAAAACGACAAAAAATGCTTCTAAATTATAATGATTTCCGGTTTTTCGTAAATTTTTGACTTTTCGTGGCGAGACCCATTTTTCAAAATTGTCAAATTCAAAGGGAATTCGCAAAAATGATAAGACTGATAAGAGGAAACTTGAGCTAAAAAAATGCTCCAAAAATAACAAAATTCCCCTTTTTTTGTAAAATTTGTATTTTCGTGGCGAGACCCATTGTCCCAATTTTTTGCAATTCCGCCAAAAATTGCGAAATTTCCCCTCAGAATTTCTAGTGTCTGACCCATCGAATTAAAAATTGAAACACCCGCGAATCGCGCGAATTAACACAAAGTTTAAAACCGGATTAATCACCCTCTTCTTCCATTTTTTACGTTTTTCGTCTAGCCGTCTGCACTCTCTCCATTCCACACACTCTCTCGGTCTCTGGGGCAAAACGGGTGCAACAAGAAGGAAAGAGGAACTTTTGTGAAAAAGAAGCGAAAGAGAAAATGAGAATGGCATGTCTGGGGGCAAGAGAGAGAGAGAGAGAAAAGGGGAGAGACGCAGACGGAGAGAAGGAGGGGAAGAAAACACGTAAACAAGGGGGGGAGATCAAATTGGAGAAGGGGCAGAATGTTTACATTGTTTCAGGGGGGAAGTGGAATTTAGGGGAAATGGAAGGGTCACATTGGAATTGGGGAAGGGGTAGTGATAAGAGGAGTGATAAGGAGATAAGAAGCCCTGACCCTGAGCCGTTCAAAAGGTGAAATTTGGGGGAGATGGGCATGAAGAAGGGGAGCTCAATGGGAGAAGTGATAAGGTGATAAGAGACGCTGGCCCTGATTAGGACTGAAGCTTTCTTTCAAGAGGTGACAAATGGGACAAAATGGGAATTAGAATTGAGGAATGGGTAGTGATAGGAGAGGTGATAAGGTGATAAGAGACCCTTAGTTGATGAACTTCTGATTTTCTCTGAAGATTGGGATAATGTAGATGATAGAGATGGGACAACAGTTGGGGGGAATTGAATGAGAAAGATGTAATTAGGTCAGTTTCAACGCATCCTTCTGCCATTTTCGTTGTTTTTCGAGGGCCCAGAAGAGCCCATGATGAAGGAGAGTGGTCCTAGGGACTCTGACGCTTCTGAAGATTATGATGACTTCTGAAAGAGTCCAATTATCTAGATAAAAGGTAGGCCAATAGCCCAAGGGCTTCGAAACTAGAGTGTATGAAATCTTCTGAAGGCGTAAAACAACTCATAAATTCATTTGGACCCCGCTTCTGATACTTCTGGAGCGAGTGAGGAGGCTCAACTGATGATTTTCATTTGGCAAGTGGAGTTCGAACCAAAAAGTGTTCAACTCCTGTTACAATGCTCTCTTATTGACATTTGTCTCGCTTGTTTCAAAGCTCATTTCTCGACATGTTGGCTCTTCCTCTTGCAAAGTACACTATTTACCAACTTACCGCCAAACATCACTTGGTCAAAAATAGCTTTCAAGCGGATTTATGTATCTTCGACTGGAAATACATGAACTTCAGCTGTTGTAGCTAGAAAATGAGGTTAGGAGCACAAATTGCCAAAAACCATATTATCGTTGCAACTCAAAAGTTCATCGGGTAGATTTATGGAGTTGCGGGTCTCGCCACGCGCGAAAGCAAAACGTGCTGCGCCTTTAAAGTACGGTAGTTGCGCAATTTGTCTTTTTCCACTATTTTTCCTCATTTTCCTCGGGTTTTCAACCGATTTTCGCATTTTTTACACAAAAAATACTCTTTTTGTGCTGTTTTTGATGTAATAATAGCGAAAATCGGTTGAAAACCCGAGGAAAATGAGGAAAAATAGTGGAAAAAGACAAATTGCGCAACTACCGTACTTTAAAGGCGCAGCACGTTTTGCTTTCGCGCGTGGCGAGACCCGCAACTCCGTAAATCTACCCGATGAACTTTTGAGATGCAACGATAATAGTTTCGTTTAGTTTTGCAGATACATTTTTTGCCAGGTGCAACAATATTTGGCCCGGAAATGGAAAATGACAGAGAAAAGGACAAAGATCAATCAGCAAAAACGAAAAATCCAAAAAGAACAGCGATTTCTGACTCAAAAAACCAATAAATTGAGTTTATCAGTTTGAAAATTTCTTATCAGTGCGCCTTATCAGCATACCGACAAAGTGCCAAATTGATAAGGTCTTGAAAACTTCAGAACACCGTTTTTTGAACCCAAAAACCAATCAATTGACCTTATCAGTTTGGAAATTTCTTATCAATACGCCTTATCACTATATCAGCATTGAACCCAATAGTATCAGATCACTATTTTCCAAACTTCACCAATTTTTTTTCCGAAACATGTTATCAGCTTGTAATCACTTCATCAAAAACCCAAAAACAGTGATTATCAGTTGGCCTTATCACTAATTCTTATCAAAAACCAAAATTCCCTAAAAAACGTGAAAACCGCAAATTCCAAAACCGACAAAAGACCAAAAAAAGGCGGCAAACTACACAAAATTCGAAAATGAGACTAAACTTTGAAATTTTGAAAAATTCATAATCTGCCCCTCCTTTTCCCATTGTTACTCTTTTCCCCCAAAAATGTTTGAAAATCTTCATTCTATTCTATGTAAATACGACGTAGATGTAAAGGCGGAATGGGGGTAAAGCAAGGCAGAAAGATCAAGTAGGGAGGGGGTGATAAGTGATAAGGGGAAAGGATATCAGTGATATCAGTTGGGGACTATTTGGGGATGGTTGGACCATAGAAATAGGAGAAAATGAGAAAAATCTTCTCGCAATGATAAGAGTGATAAGGCAATTGATTAAAAATCTTAAAAATCAGGGAAAAAAAGCAAAAAAAGGAAGAGAAATCAATCGTTGAACGAGTAAGTATTAGGACCCCTTATGGGACCCCTAAGCACTTATCAGTGCATTATGAATCAGCTTAATCTGATGAATCCTTGTATAGTGTCCGTTACGAGTTCTGAGCTCTCTGATGCGCTCCAGAATCCTAAAAATCACACAAAGTTTCGTGCGATTCGCGTCAATCTCTTCAGAATTCAACCCGGGATTCTGATTCCTGGCAAACTTTGCCTCGACGGCCATCTGAATCTTCTGGAGCTCCATCGAGAAGGCCCCTGCCACGTCGTCAATCTTCACGTCATTCAGAAGACG
Source organism: Caenorhabditis becei (assembly GCA_900536315.3). NCBI lineage: Eukaryota > Metazoa > Nematoda > Chromadorea > Rhabditida > Rhabditidae > Caenorhabditis > Caenorhabditis becei. The sequence continues at coordinate 53,105 of LR539525.1, forward strand.
TCGTGTCATCTGGAGCCAGTCGGGATGGAGGGATTTGACGGTGCCGAGGAGTTGTTGGGATACGGTAGCCAGGGAGTACGGTATGCCGTCTGTGTGTGTGACACTGCAGTACGGGAGGCGTGACGGAGGCGGTTGAGAGGGTTCACGTCGTTTTGCAGTTGAAGATGTTGTCGGACGGGCGGCGAGATTCGGATTCTGGAGACGGCGGGCCGTGGAGGGTTTGGAGGAAGGGGCGGAGCCGTGGATGTTCTTAGCTGCTTCTGATCCGCTGAAGTGACGATCCGAGCTGGAACTTGGGGAACGGTTAGGATAGGGAATTATCACCTCTTGACACTAACTAATCAGATAACTAGGATTGTTCATTTGGGGCTCCTTATCACTAGATCTAGATCCGAGCTGGAACTTGGGGAAAAGGTATTCGGGTTTGTTATCATTGTGTTATCATTAGAAACTCTTATCACTGGGATTATTTATCAATTCATCACCTGGCTTCCTGATTCTTAGAATCTCTCATTGTTAGAGACAGTTTACCAATAGGATTCCTTACAACAAGGTACCTGATAACTGAAATCCCTAATCAGCCTTATCACTGGAGATTCTTATCACTGAAAATGTTTGATCAAACTGATCTCTTATCACTATGATCCCTTTATCTCTAGAATTCCAGTTAGGGTCACTTAATCACTGGAGTTCCCAAAATTTCACTACGAGACCCTTTATAAATTCGAGCTGAAATTTGGGGAGAGGTTAGAAGATTATCACTGTGTTATCACTCTGATATCTTATCACTAAGTAATCAGATAACTAGGTGTTTCATTGAGGGACCTTATCACTAAACGTTCTAATCACTGGGTTTCCTGATCACTAGAATATTCTATCAGGGTTCCTTTGGGAGTTTCTTCAATCGAACCCCGAATAACTAGAATCCCTAATCAGTCTTATCACTGAGGGTTCTTATCACTGAAAACTCTGATAACATGAATCTCTTATCACTAAATTCGTTATGACGCCCAGCGCTAGGGTAAACGATATCACTACCGAACTGGAAATGGTAAGAACGTTAGGATTACAGTTTATTATCATTGTTCATCACGAAGATCTTCTCTTAACAGTAGGTTTTCATTATCACTTATCACCGTACCTCTTCTTATCTCTCCTCAATCCCTTCCCACAAATCGCATCGATATCCAGTGGTGTGTTGAAGATCTCCCGAGTCGACGGCTTCACGACGAATCGATCGATAAGGTTCGGAAGGGATCGGTTGACGTGTTCGTCAGTGTGCATGGCCGGTTGGTTGCGGAGAACGTTCGAGGAGAACGAGTGGTGCAGCACGACGGTGTCTGCAATGAATTGAAAGTTATTGTGTTACTCATTAGATGGGTCCCGCCACGAAAACTGTTCTGGGCCAAATTTCAGTATTTTTCAGTGCGAAATGGGTAAAAATCAATGAACTATGTGAATTTTAATCAAATCCCAGCAATTTCCACTGGTTTTTCAGAAATATCATGAAATTTCATGCTTTTCTCGAAAAACCAGGAGAAAGAGCTGGAATTTGATTGGAATACACAAAGTTCATCGATTTTAACCTTTTTCTAACAGAAAAAGTACCAAAATTTGGTCCAAAAACCCAAAAAAACAGTTCTCTTGGCGAGACCTATCAGGATCCAAGAAATGATTTGAAAAAAAAACCCTAGATTCCAAAAAGTTTTGAAAAATCACTTTGGAAGCTATAAATCAGCCAAAACTTCTTTGAAAATACACCAAAAAAGTAAAAGTTCAAAAAATCGTCCAGTAGTTCAAAAAACTCTCCGTCGACTGGAAAACCCAACTAAAACTCTCCAAAACTTGCAAAAACTCGTTTAGAAACAAAAAAACGTGGGAAATCGTTCTGGAAGCTCTAAATCAGCTCTGATTACTCCAAAAATAGTCCCAAACCTATCTAAATGCTAAAAACTGACCCCAAACTCGAAAATAACTTCGGAAACCTCAAAAAATCACCTAACGCAGTCCAAACCTTTCAAAAAACCGTCCATAAACTCAAAAAACTTGGAAAACCACCCCCAATTGCTTCAAAATAGACCCAAAATCAACCAAATGGTAAAACCTCGCCTCAAACTCAAAAAAAAAACGTTGAAAACCCTAAAAAATCACCTTTTCCCCGAAAAACCACCTTTCCCCTAAAAACCAACCTTTTTTCGGTCTCCCCCCTCCAGAATTGCCTATTCCAATCGTCGAGCTGGCAGCGTTCCGTCCGACCTCAATCCTCTTGAATCCTATAATTACAGGGTTCGAAAATGTCGTAATTAGGCAAAAAAACTGGTTGATTAGGAAAGAAACAACAAGAAAAAGCGATTAATTACCCGAATTGTCCGTGGAGCAACTCGTCAGAATCGGCGTTTCTTGGACAAACGTTTTGTCGCCTTCGATTTCGATACACGGCTCTTCCTCCTCTTCGTTTTCATCGCTTTCCCGACGTTTATCATAGCAGTCGCGGAGATATGTGTTGCTTATGACCGCTGAAAATGCAAAATTGATATGAAAATAAATGTTTTTCGAAAATTGGAATTTTCTAAATTGAAAAAATCGAAAATCGGTCAAATTTCTGTCAAGCGCTTGAAAAATGAGTTAGTGAATCTATCACAGAAATTTTTTTTGAAAAATGAAAAAAAATTTACAAAGTTAATCCCAAATTTTTCAGAAAAAGCGCTTTGAAAAATCTGGACAACTGTGAAAATTTGAATTTAAAAAATGTTTTTTTTGAAAATCCAAAACAAGTCGGAACTGCTGGAAAATTCAAAAATTCGAAAAAAAAAATTTCAAATTTTTCAGAAAACGCTCAAAAATACCGGACCATCGAAGAATGAGAAATCTGTTACTTTTTGAACAAAATTATTTTGTTTGAATTTAAAATTGAAAAAAAATTAAATTTTTTTTTTTTTTTGATTTTTAAAATTTTTTTTTTGATTTTTAAAATTTTTTTTTGGAGCTCCAAAATGCGTCCTATACTTCAAAAACTCCTAAAAAATCTTCGCAAAAATTCTAAATTTGAAAAAAAAATTCAAAAAAAAGTCATGTCTTGGTGACCCAATTAGTGGGCGGAGCTTCAGTTTACAGGTAAAGTTCACACGGGAAACCGTAGTTTCTTTCAAATAAGATCAGGTTGTAGTAATTTGTGTAATCGCGAACATCATTAGCATTGCGTGGGCAACGAACCACCGGGGTGGTCCACGAGTGACCCACCGACACACTACCCACAAGGCCATGCCAACGACGAGAAAAACGCGCAAAGAGGGACAAGAGGAGGAACTGACCTGATGTACTGGTGGCCGCGTGGCGGACTGGGGGGCTCCTGGCAGAGGAATCCGTGTGACGGGCGGTGATGACGTCAGAGGCGTGGGGACGACGATCCACTTCGTAGACCAGGGAGGCTTGGCTGGATGGGCTGGAATTCAAGGAATTCAGAAAGTATGGAAGATTGAGTTTTACTAATATAGAAGTTGTCATGATTCCCCCCATAAAACCCAGAATCAAGGAATCTAGAAAACGATATCGTCAGAACTTCAGAAAGTTTATGGATTTAAAAAAGTGGGATCTTCTGAATTCGGACCAAAAATGGTGTCTCTGTTGAGATTGAATCGACGAGATTCAGAAGCAATCATCCAGAACACATGACTCGACGCTGTATGAACTCCAGAATCCCCAGAAGACGTCAATGCTTCAGAGTATTAAACTCGGGGTCATTAGAGCTTCTGAATAGCCCGGGGGTTCAGGATTTTCAGAACAGGAGAAGTCAGGCTTGATGAATTCAGAATTCGAAACCATAATGTCATTGAAATTCCAGAAGACGTCAATTCTCCAGAATCCCCTTGAGTCATTACGTCTTCAGAATCCTAGAATCATGAGAGGTCATGTCTATAGCATCCAAAGTGCAAATCCGATATCATCAAATCTCCATAATCATTAGAAGACGTCATCTTTCTCCAAAGTGTCTCCAGAATCCTTTGAAGACGTCACAACTTGAAAATCCGAAAATCAGAAGACGTGACGTCGCTCCAGAATCCCCTAGCGACTGTCCATAACAACTTGAAGACGTCACGACTTCTACGTCAATGAAGCTATCGAATCTCATGATTATCAGCATTCTCGAATCAGAAGACGTCTCCAGAACCCTCTAAAGACCTTCTAACTCCAGAATCCTAGTCATTTGACGACGTTGACTCTCCGGAAACCCTAGAAGACGTCGAATCTCCAGAATCCCCAATTCAGAATCCCTCCCATTGATTTTCCCATCTTCCACCACACCAAAAAGCACAATTTTCTTCTTCTAGACGCGTCAGACACAGCAATTATCCAATTATCTCCCCGAAAAGAGCTCCCAGAGCCCAAAATATAACAAATTCTTCTCTCAACTCGCCAAAACCCGTGATTTCTGTGTTATCAGCTTGTTATCACATTCGTCTGTTCCCTAATCAAATACCACACCTCATTAGAGTATAATCGCAGAGGGAATATCGGGGAAAGAGTATAAAGAGTAGAGGAACATGGGAAATACCTCGTTTGTCAGTGTTTTGAGTGGGGAATTGGCTGAAAATGGCTAAAAATAACAGTTTTCCTTCAATTTTCACCAAAAATTCTCAATTTTTCATCATTTTCACTCATTTTTGATGACTAATCCTTTATTTTCCCCCTAATTTGCCCAAAAATGACTCACGGTCTCGTTTCATCGTCACTAGTCAGGTGGAATTCGCTGTCGGCGAACATCTCATTTTGTCGGCTGATTTTGGCGGCGTTCTCCTTGTCAACAAGCTCCTTACAGCGCTTGATCTGGAAAATCGCGCCATTTTTGAGAGGATTTTCATTTTTTCGCTGGTTTTTCTATGTTTTCAAGTGAAAAAGCTTACCTGGATCGATAGGGACCTCTGGGAGATAGTAGAAGTGGATGATACGGACGGGGCACGGTCACTGGTAACCGAAGAGCAACGGCTGTGAGGTCGGCGCTGAAAAATAAGGAAAATTAGGTTATTAGTGGGGTTTGAGCGGTTTTTTGGGAAATCTTGAGGAAAATTGGGGTTTTAGTGGATTTTGAGCGGTTTTTTGCAAAAAAAGAAAATTTTTTTTTGGAATTTTTCAAAAATTTTGATTTAAAAAAAAGAAATTTTTTTCAAATTTTCCTTCCGGGTAATTTTATGAAATATGAGTAATCAGCTGGCAAATTCATCAAAAAAAGTTGAAAAAATAAATAAAAATTGAAAATCTCCAGTTTTCTCCATTTTTCCCTTATTTTCCCTCGATTTTTCCTCATTTTCACTCAAATTTCTTCAAATTTCATAAATTTTTCAAATTTTCAGCTAACCATCGACCCGTTCAGCATATTCGCAGCCAAAACGTCAATTTCTCGTCGAAACGAGCTCAAATCCACGGTTTGTTCCAAAATCGATGATTCGTCGGCTCGGGTTTGACGGGGATTAACGGCCGAGTCGTGGTTTGCCTTGATGGGGCTCAACTTTTTGTGTTTCGCCGCCTTTTTATGATGAGAATTGCCTGAAAACTATGGAAATTACCGGAAATTGCGGAAATCGACGGGTTTACCTTTGGGAAATTGGCTCAAATCCAGTTTTTGCGGGAAAATCAGGTTTCCCGAGGCGTTTATGACGGATTGAGCGTGGGAATAGTCGTCCTAAAGGTGATAAATGATAAGGGAGTGATAAAAAGATAAGAACTCACTTCATCTGGGAAGAAAGTCGGATAGTCTCGCTGGATGGACTGAGATATTGGCGAGCCGCCCAGGCCTTCGTCGTATTCGGCGTACATTCGCCTGGAAAATATGAAAATAGTTAAAAATTGATAAAAAGAATCAAATAAACATAAATTTAACAAGGAAAAAAGGAATAATCAATGAAAATAATTTTTTTTGACGAACATTAGAAAAATTGTATAAAATACCGTTTTTTTACAATTTTTCTCGGAAAATTGTGTTTTTTTGCATGAATTTATTGATTTTTCATCATTTTTCAACATTTTTTATTTATTTTCTCTTGAAAAAACCACGGAAATCCATCGAAATCCAGTTTTTCCCGAAAAATAAAAATCAAATTCCGCGCTGTTGGCAGACTGCCAAGTGGGCGGAGTCACGGTCGTTGCGAGACCCGCGGGCCGCTAAATGGTATGCGCCTTTAAAGACCACGCCCATCCGACAGTTGCCGACGGAATTTGCATTTTTATTGATTTTCACCCATCTTTTTCGGGTGAAATTTAGAGTTTTACGGAATTTGAAAATTTTTAATTTGTAGAAAATTGATTAATAAATCAAATGTGATGATTTATTACTCGAAAAAATGTTGTCGGCAATTAATCAAAAACGAAAAATCGTGAAAAAATTGGGAAATAAATCAAAAAAAAATAATTTTTCAGAAGAAAAAAAGCAATTTGGCCCCTAGAAGCTCAATGATCGGTGGCCGAGAGAGCGGAAAAGCGCAATAAAACATGTTCAAATGGGATCCGTGCGGTCTGGTCTGCGTGAGCTTCATCTATTTCCTCGTCGCCTATGCCGATTATGTGATTCTCGTCTGGATGCTTCTGCCCACTTTTGGACACTCGTATGTCTTATCAGCTTATCAGCATTTTTCTGATAAAATTGGGGAAAGAATTGCAGAATTTGGACGATTTTCCATGGATTCATGTTCAATGCGCTGTTGGTGACGACGTTGGTGGCGCATGCGAGGGCAATGTTCTCGGATCCGGGAGTGGTTCCCATTTCGACGACAAAGTGAGTGGAAATTGATAAAAATTGAGGAAAAACAAGAAAAAATAAGAAAATCAAGCGAAAATTAACAAAAATATGCAGAAAATTGAGAAATTCCGCCAAATTTGTCCCAAAATTGTTAATTTTAAAGGATTTTTTGCGATTTTCTGGGATTTTTCACAATTTTTTCAAAATTCCAGTAAACCTTGATAAATATTAAAGAAAAACAAAAAACTATGAGAAATCGAGCAGAAATAAACAGAAAATTGAAAAAAATGACCAAATGTGACAAAATTTGTTGTTTTTTGAGGATTTTTCGCGATTTTCTGGGATTTTTCTCAAATTTTCCGAAATTTTGCTATTAAACCTATTTAAAGGTGATGATAATAAAGAATTGTGATAAAACAAAAAAAAACCAATGAAAATAGGCCAAAAATCAAGAGAAATTGTCAGATTTGACAAAAAAATTCAAATTTTTGAGGATTTTTTCCAATTTTTCTCATTTTTCTCAAAAAAATTAAAATATCTTGTCAGAAAACATGTTAATTGCTCGAAATCATTAAAAACAAAGAAAACAACAGAAAAACCAAAAAAATAAACCGAAAATCGAGGAAAATCACCCAGAAATTGACAAATTCATGAAAATTTCCAGTTTTTTACGAATTGTTCTCAAAAATTAAACTAAATCCTGAAAAAATCAGAAATCATAAAAATCTCCCTGAAAACCTGTAAAAAATAAAACATTTATAACAAATTACAAAAACAACCAATTTATAAAGAAAAAAAATTTTTTTTTCAAAAATCCAATGAAACCCTAAAAAAATGACAAAATCACTCAGAAAAACCTCAAAAAACTGAAAATTCAAAAAATGTCCCATCAGGAGCCTCCAGTAAACCTAAAAATTCTGTAATTTCCATAAAATTCGCCATTTCCAGATCGCCTCGAGACCCGGATCCGTTCTCATCAGACGAGGACGAATCGGACGAAGAAGCCGTGTTCCGACGTGATCACTACAACCGTCCGTCGGCCACCGAATGGACAATGTGCACGAGATGTGATTCGTTGAGACCACCGAGGGCACATCACTGTAGGGTGTGCAAGAGGTGTATAAGGAAGATGGATCATCATTGTGAGTGCTTTCAAAAAAAAAAAAATAATTGAGGAAATTAAAATCAGGACAAAAACAAAGCTACAAAATTTCCAAAAAATTCACAAAAAATTCTCAAAAATCCTGAAGAAATACTGAAAAATTCAAAATTTCCAAAAAAATTGTTTTTAAAATTTTGAAAAATGCCAAATTTTTAGAAAAAAAAATCATTGAAAACAAACTGAAAATCTTGTAAAATTCGAAATTTCAAAAAAAAAGTATTTTTTTTTGAAAATAAAAATTTATTTTACAAAAAAATATTTTCTAAAATTCTCGAAAAATCTTGGAAATTCTGAAAAATAATCCTGAAAAATTCAAATTTTCAAAAAAATAAAAAATTTCAAAAATTCAGGAAAAACTCATCAAAAACAAACTAAAAATCTTGTAAAATTCAATTTTTCGAAAAAAAAATTTTTTCAAAATTTTACAGAAATCCATTTTCCAGGTCAATTTTTTAAGGTAAAATTTCCCAAAAAACCTTAAAAATTCAAATTTTCCAAAAAGCATTATTTCAGGTCCATGGGTGAACAACTGTGTTGGTGAGTACAATCAAAAGTACTTTCTTCAGTTTATACTCTACGTCGGAGCATCCAGTCTTTATTCTTTATTGTGAGTTGGAAATCTGAAATTCTGAAAAATTGAATACAAAAAAATGGAAACAAGAATACCACATAAAAATAAGAGAAACAAAGAAAAAAGCGTCTGCAATTCAAAAATCTCTCAAAAAAAAGCGCCCCATTGCTAATTTCGAAAATTTCAATTTTGTCTAATTTTTTTTGTAATTTTTTTCTCTGCGCTTCTCGTTTTCCACTGTTATTCCTCTATTTATCTTTTTCCATTATTTTCTTTCTCTTTTTTTCGAAAAATTCCACTCTTTTCCAGTATTCTGGTGCTATGCTGGGTATACCACGACGCCTACGGACAAACGGGTATCAAGGGACCGAATGGAGAGAATGTGCATCACACAAAAGTGTATGTTTTGGAATTTGAGTTGAGGAATTGGGAAAATGTGACAAGTGATGAATTGGGAACTTGAAAAAGTGAAAAATAGCCAAAAAACAGGAAAAATACATTAAAATTGAAAAAAAATCTGAAAAAAAATGACAAAAATTGAAAAATTAAAAAAAATTTTTTTTTCAAAATATTTTTTTGAAAAAAAACAATTTTGATAGAGAACATTTATTTTAAAAATTTAGAAAAACAGAAACATTGAAAAATCTTCCAAAAATGCGCAAAAAATAAAATTTTTTTTTAATTTTGAAATTTTCCAATCAAATTTTTTTAAATTTTGAAATTTTCCAATCCGAATTGTTCCCTAAAAATACCCCATAATCACCCATTGATCAGTTTATTTTTTTTTATCAGTTCAATACCCTTTTATCAGTCTTTGGAAATAAGAAATGGTAAATCTGACAAGGAAAAGTTTAGAAAAAAAAACGAAAAAATGGACAGAAATCAATGAAAAGTGACAAAAATTCAAATAAATAAATAAATAAAAATAATTTTTTTTTTGAAAATCAATTTTATTTAAATTGAAGATATTTTTCAAAAACCCAAAAAATAAGCGAAAAATAAGAAAATTCGAAAAAAAAAAGAAAATCCAAAAATCTCTAATTTCTCCTTTTTGCCATCAAAACTTGGCGATTTTTCAATCGGACCTGTTTTTAGCTGAAAATCACCCATTTATCACTCTTATCAGTTGTCATCAGTTCAAAACCCCTTCTTATCAGTCTTATCACTGTCCACGTCTTTCCAGAATCCACTCAATCATGCTGGCCATGGAAAGTGCACTATTCGGCTTGTTCGTCCTTGCTGTTTCGTGTGATCAGGTGAACTTTTTTATTTTTTTAAATCTTATCAGTTTATCAGTGCGATAATAAAAGGTGAAAATGTGTGTATTTTCGTTGCGAGACCCAAGTTCTTTCATAAATGCCATTTATTCAAATTCCCGCCAAAAAAATCATATTTTCGTTTTTTTTCCCAACAACTTCCGCTTTTCCGCTTGTTTTCCCCTTATCACTCACTGATTATCACTCCCTTTGTTTTGTCTGTGTTTTTCCCTTATCACTGATTATCACTCATTGTTTTTCTTTTTTGCAGCTGGGCGCCATTTTCACTGACGAAACAGCCGTGGAAGCTGTTCAACGGAGGGGTCGCAACTATTTGTCGTCTTCGAGAAGGCCCAGAAATAGCAAAGTGGCCATGATGAAACAGGTCTGCGGACCAGGTTAGTGATAAGATGATTGTGATATGGTGATAACAGGAAAAATTGAAAATCCAGAAAAATCTCAAAAATTTGGGCTTGAAAATGAGAAAAACGATGGAGAAAACGCTGAAATTTTCAAAAAAAAAATTTTTTTGTTGAAAATTTTAGAATTTCTTCTAGAAAATTTCTGAATGTCTGTAGACTAGATTAGTGATAAGAAAACATTGATAGAGTGATTAAAAAGTAAAAATGAACAAAATATGAGCAAAATTTGAAAAATCGAGAGAAAAAATTATAGAAAATTCGAAAAATAAATTTTTTTTTGGGAAATTTGAAATTTTTCGAACTTTTTATTCTCTAGCAGATATCAAATGAAGTAACAAAAATAATGAAAAATTTTTAAAATCTGAAAAAAAAATTCTGAAAAATTTTTTTTTCCAATTTTTCAAATTTTTTCCTCAAATTTTCAAATCAAATTTCCATTATAAAAATGTTCAAACTAACAAAAAAAGTGTTAAAAAAATACAAAATTAACAAAAACATTCAAAAATTCAAAAAAAAAAATTTTTTTTTCGAATATTTTTCCACATTTTTTTCCGATTTTCAAAAAATCCCAATTTTTTAAAAAAAAATATGCTTTATTTATTTCAATTTCAAATAATCTAAAAAATCCATATTCCGAAAAAATCTAGCAAAACATTGGCGAAATTTAAAAAAAATTGAGAAATCTCAATTTCACCCGGTTTATTTTTTTTTCAAATTTTCGACATTTTTTCAAAAATTCAAAAATCCCAAATTATCAATTTAATTTCCAGGCCCCAAACTCTGCTGGCTGGTTCCATGCATAACACCTCAAAAATCATCTCCACGCTACCTACGAGCCCACAATCAACTGGCTCATTACGAAGTTTAGGCTCCGCCCCCTTTTTCCCGATCAATCAATACGGCTCCACGAAAATCAATCAATACTTTCTTCTCTTCCTCTCGATATCCTGATCATATGATTTATCCATTTTTAGCGCCTTTCTGTACTTTTCCCCTGTAAATTACCTCTTTTTCACTGTATTCTCTTCCCTTGTGATAGCATAACAATTGGTGCAGCTCTTCCCCCAAATTTGCTCTTTTCCTTCTCGAATTCAACCTCTTTTCCTTCGTGTAAGTCCCTTTTTCACAAAAAAACTTGAAATTTTCATTTATTTTTCAAAAAATCCATTCAAAATTCATGATTTTGTTGTATCTAATGACTCTTTGGCACGTCTTCTTCTGCTCCAGATGACGATTACGAGAAGAATCAGAAGACTTGCGGTGGAAGCGGCCAGGGGAAGGATGTAGTGGTAGTGGAGCTGGAAAATGGCAAAAATCGTCAAATCTGGCTTAAAATTGACCTAAATTGACCTAAAAAATGGGTCTCGCCACGAAAACGGTTTTCGGGGTTTCTTTAGTACTTCTAATGTTAACAATGGATGAAAAAACATGAATTCAATCATACCCCATCAAATTTTAGCGGTTTTCACTGATTTTTCGAAAAAAAGGTGTAATTTTAGGAAAAAGTACCAAAAATTCAAATTTTTGTGTTTTTTCCTGAAAAATAGATAGAAAAGGCTGCAATTTCATGCAAATTAGAGGAAATCACGCTTTTTACTCGTTTTCCGCAGAAAAAGTACCAAAATTTGGGCCGAAAGCTTGAAAAACAGTTTTCGTGGCGAGACCCACTGGGTGGTTTGTCGGAAAACGGTTTGTAATGAAATTGACATGAATTTGGCCTAAATTTGCCAGAAATTAGCTGAAAATTGGCCTAAAATTGAAAACTGAGCTCCCTGGCAAAATACGCCTTTTCACCAGATGGGTCTCGCCACGATAACTGTTTTTAGAGCTTTTAGGCCAAATTTCGGTACTTTTTCGATTAAAAATAGGTGAAAATAGCTGAATTATGTGTATTCCAATCAAATTCCAGCAATTTCTACCGGTTATTTCGTCAAATTTGGCTAAAAACCTGAAAATGCACAATTTTCCCGAAAATCCAGTGGAAATTGCTGGAATTTTATTGAAATTCACTGAATTCAGCTATTTTCACCCATTTTTCAATAGAAAAAGTACCCAAATTTGGCCCACATCCCTAAAACCAGTTTTCGTGGCGAGACCCACCGGGTGATTTTTCGGGAAATCGCAATTATGAATTTTATCTAAATTTGACCTAAATTTTCCTGAAATCAGCAGAAAATTGGCCTAAAAATATAAAATCAAAAAAAAAAGAGATCCCTGGCAAAATAACTCGTTTTTAACCTAATGGGTCTCGCCACGAAAACTGGTTTTCAAGCTTATAGCCCAAATCTTGGCACTTTTTCTGTTGAAAATGAATGAAAATAGCTGAATTCAGTGAATTCCAATCAAATTCCTGTAATTTTCACTGTATTTTCGTTAAATTTGGCTAAAAACCTAAAGATGCACAATTTTCCCGAAAATCCAGTAGAAATTGCTGGATTTCGATTCGAATACAATGAATTCATCGTATTTCGCTATTTTTCAATAGAAAAAGTGCCGTAGAACCCCTAAAACCAGTTTTCGTGGCGAGACCCATATCGATATACTCACCATAACCCTCCGATATAAAACTCTTCCACTCGAGACCCCATTTTCACAATTCAATCCCTCGAAATCATCATCACAATCACACGAGAATCCCCGATGGAAGTACTCGTCATTGACACACACTCCGTTTTCACAAATGTTGTTTCCTGGAAAAAAAAGAACTAATCGATAACTTTTGATTAGGATTACTGTACCAAAAGCATCACAAGAATCGTCGATTGTTTCACAGAGTGATCCACGTGTTCCATTGAGACAAATGCAACTGAAAATGGGTTACAGTAACAATGGGTCTCGCCACGAAAACTGTTTTTAGGGGTTTTGGCCCGAATTTTGGTATTTTTCTGTGTAAAAGGGTCAAAATCGCGGATTTTCAGCAATTTCCCAAAAAACCATTAGAAATTCCGAAAATCATTTATTTTGATTAATTTTCAACAGGAAAGCACCAAAATTTGGACCAGAACCCTAAAAACTAGTTTTCGTTGCGAGACCCATCAGGTTTAGGTCAGTTGGGCAAGAAATGGCTGGAAATTGACCTAAACCTGATGGGTCTCACCACGAAAACTGGTTTTAGGGGTTCTGATCGAAGTTTTGGTACTTTTTCTGTTAAAAATGGGTGAAAATCAATAAATCAAGTCAGTTTCAGTCAAATTCCAGCAATTTTCACTGGTTTTTAGTCGAATTTGGCAAAAAACCAGTAGAAATTGCTGAAATTTGACTAGAATACACATAATTCAGCTATTCTTACCCATTGTTAACAGAAAAAAAAGCTAAAATTCAGGCTAAAATCTCTAAAACCAGTTTAGACCCACTCATAGCTCTTCTGCTCGTTGACCCGACACGTGGCACTATTCTGACACAAATTCTGATGACACGGATTCGTGTGAATCCTACAATTCGGCGCCAGGAATCCGGCTTCACAAAGGCATCTGAATCCCTGATTCTTCTCGATCGAATTGCACAATGGCATCATATCATCGGTTATCTCGTTATCACAAGGAACACATCGTCCGTTGCCACATGCTCCTGGAGCACACTTCTTATCACTGATAGGGATGCATTCGTTATCAGTGTCGAGTTTAGATGATAAGGAACAGAGACATTGATAGGTTTTGGTGCCGAATGAGGTGTCGGCAGAGTTGGGGATCTGGAAGATTCTGGATTCTGAAGGGAGCCCGGGGTCCCTATTAGGGTCCTTACCGCAATACAATCTCCATGTTTACACGGATGACGGGCACATGGATCGTAGATTTCACATGTTTCTCCAGTATAATCGGGTTTGCATCTGAAGAAAAGGATTCAGAAGTCGAAAAAAGGAAATACTGCAAAAAATAGTCTGGAAAGTTGAAAATTTCAAAATTTTTAGAAAGTTAGAAAAAATAAGAAATTAAATTTTTTTTTTTTGAAAATGTAATTTTTTAAAATATTGATTTAGAGAAATTTTTAAAAATTGAAAACAATTTTTTTTTGAAATTTTTTTTAATTAAAAAAATTAAATTTTGAAAATTTAAAAAATATTAAAAAACATTTTTTTTTTCAATTTTTTGAAAATGGAATTTTTAAAAATTTCAAAAAAAAGTTGAATTTTGCAATTTCATTGTTAAAATTTTTTTAAATCTGAATTTTGAAATATTTTCAAAAAAAAATTTTTTTTTTGATTTTTTTTGCAAAATTAATTTTTTTTGATTCTTTGAAAATATTTTTTCATTAAAAAAATGTAAAATTTGAAATTTTTGAAATTTTGAAAAAAAAATTTTGAAAATTAAAATTTGAAATTTTGAAATTTTTTGAAAAATTAAAAAAAAATTTTTTTTTTTTGAAAATGTAATTTTTTTGATTGAAAAAATTCAAATTTTGAAATTTTAAAAAATCAAAAAAAAATTTCAATTTTTTGAAAATTTCAATTTTTTTTTCGAAATTTGTTGAAAATTCAATATTAAAATTGAAAATAGATTTAAAATCGTATTTCTCAATTTTTAATTTAAAAAAAACCAACTCACTCGCACTTCGGCTCCCCTAGTATGTCAATACATGCTCCGTGAGCCAGATCTGTGCATTTCTCGTCTTGACGTGCTCCGCGGGCCATTTCGTTCCTTGTCAGACCACAAGCATTGTCTTTTTTGTATTCGCAATAATAGCCGTCGGTTAGCGGATCCGGGCAGTCGCAGCGGTGGATATAGTAGGAACGGCCCGATTCCACTGAAAAAGTGCTCTTCACAAAAAGGGTTGTAACTTTTTTGAAATCCAATAAAAATGGACAGGTCAGGGTAGCAATCGATAGCTCTTGAAATTTCCAACATTTTATCAGTTGATCACATTTTGATAACTTCCCTCCTTATCAAGTTATCAGCTGTTGAAACTTTGATAACGTCAAGACTTTGACCCTGTTACAAAAAATGCTATAACTTTTTTAAAACTCAATGAAAATAGACAGGTTGGGGTAGCAATCGATAGCTCTCAATTTCCTTAACATTTTATCAGTTAATCACTTTTCCTTATCACTTCCCATTTTCGAGTTATCAGTTGATAAAGATTGGAAACTTTGGCCCTTCATATCTCAACCCCCATGAGAGCTACAGAAAAGTTGTCAACTACAAAAATGTTCCTTTTCTTATCACTGATAACCCTTATCACTGATAACCCTTATCACCTCTTATCACTTCCGGAACACATTTCCCTTGATTCTGACACCATCCCGCAGACATATTCCCATTTAGAGTCTTCCCATCGTGATAGTCGAGTTGTATGGCTTCCAACTCGGATTCATCGTTCATAAAGTCCAAGTCGATTCTGAAAATGATAAGCTGATAAGCTGATAACAAAAATTACAACTGATAACCCACTGATAACGAAGTTTCCTAAAGAACGTCACAGAATCACGACCATCCTCACAAGGGAGCAGTTCCTTGGCGACATTCGAAGGGATTTCAAGGTTTTCACAGTTTTCACCTAAAAAGTGATAATCTGATAACTGATAAGGCTACTGATAACAGTTATCACTAGATCACTAACCAGTTACAGTACCCCCAATGACTTCGATTTTCTCCGGACATTTACAGTTGGCAGTGACGGTTTTTGTCTGAAATTCGAAATCCTTCAACTGATAAGAAGTGATAGCTTATCACTGACATTCCAATCGACTAAATCCTCACAAATCCCTCCATTTTGGCATTGGGTGTCATAGCAAGCCGATAATTGTTCGCACTTGAAAAAAAATCAAAGTTTTAGATAAATTAGGTCAAAATACCGTACCCTTTCACCAAAAAACTGTTTTTCGCACTCACAACTACAATTCCCGCGAACAAATCGTCCCTTTCCACGGCCCAAACAGTAAACTTCTCGACAAGTTCTATCCGCTTCAGACTCATCGCAAAGCGTCCCGAATGTTCCACGTTGACAAATACATTCATACTGAACTTCCATATCGATTCGAGAGAGCTCTGTGTCCGTTAACCCCTCATCCGAACCTTTCCAAGTGCGAATTTCATCGAGAAGAACCGTGTTGACAATTGTTCGACGGTCTTTGACACTGCAAAAGAGAACTGAAGAGAGTGGGATTCGAACCCACGCCCCCGAAGGGACTGGTGCCTTAAGATGCGTTATCTGTAAAACCTGGACTTCCCTTGGCACAAACGCCAAAAGTATTTCAGATCGGGACTATACTCGGTCCATACATTTATATGGTTGACCTTTTTCGAAAAACAGTACCAGTTTGGTCTTGTACCGTCCCCCATGTCCAGGGGGTGTCAAAAACGATTTTTCAGGTGAAAAAATCTAAAAAATTTGAAGTTTGAGCTATGTTCAAGAAAATTTTGGTGGGTGTTTGGGGTACCCAGCGAAGTGTACAAAAAATTTGGCGTTCCTCAAAATTATCTAGGAATGTGTTTTTTGACATTTTTTGACATTACCATTTTGGTTTTTCTTTATTTTGACCCCAAATTACCCCCTATCGAGGTTAATTTTATATTTTTGCCGGAAAGCTCTCCATTCAACGGTCATTTTCGTTTTTTTACTTCCTCAAAAATCGATGACCATCATGGAGAAAAATTTAACTGAAGTTGGGGCATTTCCTGTGAAAAGTGTCACCTAAAAAAATAAAATTTTTTATCTGATTTTTCTGATTAACTTGAATATAAGGGATCGATAGGAAATTTAATGCTGATCATTTTTGCAGTTGATCACTTTTCATGATAATCATTCCCTGGCGAGATACAGCCGTTTTCCCGAAGAGCACTTCCAGGCGCGGCGAGACGGCCGGTGGAGGAGTGAGCGACACACCGCCGCGCGCGCCGAAAACTGCTGTTCAGTGTATCGATCATAACTAGGGAAGGAGGCACGGAGCAAAAAAGTGATCAACTACAAAGTTGTAGAGGAGACAATTTCCTATCGATTTCACATCTTATTGATGCAAAAAACTCAAAAATTGATCAAGAAAACTCAGTTTGAATGTCTACATTGTTAAATGGATTGCATAGCTTTAGTGTTTAACGTAAAATAATATTTAAAACATGAAATCGATAGGAAATCGTCTCCTCTACAACTTTGTAGTTGAACACTTTTTTGTCCCGTGTCTCCTTCCAGAGTTATGGTCGATACAGTAAACAGCAGATTTCGGCGCGCGCGGCAGTGTGTCGCCCACCCCTCGACCGGCCGTCTCGCTGCGCCTGGAAGTGCTCTTCGGGAAAACGGCTGTATCTCGCCAGGGAATAATTATCATGAAAAGTGATTAACTGCAAAAATGATCAGCATTGAATTTCCAATCGATCCCTTATATTTTCGTTACTCAGAAAAACCAGAAGAAAATTTTTATTTTTTTAGGTGACACTTTTCACAGGAAATGCCCCAACTTCAGTTAAATTTTTCTCCATGATGGTCATTGATTTTTGAGGAAGTAAAAAAACGAAAATGACCGTTGAATGGAGAGCTTTCCGGCAAAAATAAGAAATTAACCTCGATAGGGGGTAATTTAGGGTCAAAATAAAGAAAAACCAAAATAGTAATGTCAAAAAATGTCAAAAAACACATTTCTAGAGGATTTTGAGGAACGCCAAATTTTTTGTACACTTCCCTGGGTACCCCAAACACCCACCAAAATTTTCCTGATGTTAGCTCAAACTTCAATTTTTTTAGATTTTTTCACCTGAAAAGTCGTTTTTGACACCCCCTGGACAGGGGGGACGGTACAGGACCAAACTGGTACTGTTTTTCAAAAAAGGTCAACCATATACATGTATGGACCGAGTATAGTCCCGATCGGAAATACTTTTGGCGCTGGTGCCAAGCCCCTTCACTAAAAGTCCAGGTTTTACAGATAACGCATCTTAAACCAGCGCCTTAGACCGCTCGGCCATCTCTCCATGCCGGCAACCGGCGGCGGGGTGCGTAGATAAGCGCGGTGTTGCCGGCTGGTGGGGGAGTTTTGAGGGGAGTGAAAAGATGAGATTTTCCAGTGCAAACCTGACACAAGTCGCATTATTTTGACATAGGTGATTGGCACAATTGGTCTGATCAGCTATATGTTCGCAGGTCTTGCCATAATGAGTTTTCGGGCAGATACAGTAGAAACTGAAGGTTTTTTTTTTAATTTTTAGCGATTTTTTTGAATTTTCAGCTCACTTTCCACTTTCACTCTCACATTTTCCGTTATTCGAGCAAATATTCGGGTTCTCTAGACACGGATTAAACTTTTTATCTCTTTGAAAAGCGATACTCTCCTCATTGTAATTCGGCACCTTTTCCAGCTCTTTCGGAGCATCCTTCTCCAAAAAATCAATTAGTTTACGGACTTTTGTACCTAAAAAATCGATAAAACGTGTAATTTTAAGAATATACCGTCAACACAGATGAATATCAGCAAAAAACACAAAAATCTGGTCATTTCGCGAAAAATGACTGGTTGTCAGAAGAAAATCGAGAATATTGTGGTGAGAAGCGTGGATTTTGGGGGGTTTTACGTGAAAATCTTGGCAAATTCCAGAAGTCCGCTTCGGAAGGCAATGGAATGTTTTATACGGTCCGATTTGAGCCGCCACCGTCCAAAACTTGCTTTGATGTGGCGTTGAAGACGGTAAATTGGTCGGAAACCGAAATTTTTAGCTATCATTTTTTCGATGATTTTTTTTGCATGTTCAAAAAATTTTTCAAAAATTTTGATCAACTAGACTTTTATTTTTGACAGTTGTATCTATTTGAAAAAATTTATTTCAAAGTTTTAAAAATTTTTCTAAAAGCTTTTTTCTTACGTCAAACTTTGTTGACCTAAATCAAGTTAGATAGTTTTTTGACGATTTTTTTCGCACTTTCAAAAATTTTTTCAAGGATTTTGATCAACTAAACTTTTGTTTTTAAGATTTTTATTTATTTGAAAAAATTTATTTCAAAATTTAAAAAATTTTTCTAAATTGGTTTTTCTCGAGTCAAACTTTGTTGACCTAGTTTTTTCAATGTAGTTTTTCGACGATTTTTTTCGCGCCTTCAAAAGTTTTTCAAGGATTTTGATCAACTACAAAATTAATTTTGCCTTTTTTATCTAACTGAAAAAATTTATTTCAAGTTCAGAAAAAACTTTCCGATTCTTTCTCAAGTCAAACTTTCAGTACTCCCTGCCATCTGTGGAGCACGTCGTCACTGTGACCATCCCAAAATCGTTCCCCTTCACTCCGCCATCAATTGTCAGCAAGACTGATAAGAAAATCCAGTTCAAGTTTCTCAAAAAGCCGCAATGGAAGCCGAGCATGGGTATCAGAGAAGGTGTGTTGCACGCGCGCCGACCCGGCCAGCCGGCGTACACATAAGCACATTGCCCGTGGCGGGTTGCCAGCGGCCGGATGGTCTAGGGGTATGATTCTCGCTTCGGGTGCGAGAGGTCCCGGGTTCGACTCCCGGTTCGGCCCAAATCCTTTTGCGTTCAAGAAACGACTGGTTTGGTGTGATAACAAGGTGTCACTAGAAATAAACAACCGGATTTAGGGTGGGCTGTCGCCGGGACTACGAATAAATCCCCGAGGGGGAAAAACAAAAAACATTGTGTTTACAGTGCTCATCGAGGCGTGCAACGTCATTTCGCGTCGAGACCTCGCCACCCGTCGTCCCGTTCTGCCGACACTTCGTCCGCCGCCACCGCCCGTCAAAGTCTCCAAGGGATCCAAATCGCCGCAGAAAGCGACTGAGTGATGGGAAAATTGGGAAAGAAAAAGCTTTTTCTGAATAAAATGAATAAAGATTTTCAAAATTTGTAAAATTTTTCTAGACTGATAAAACGGGTGATAAGGGAGATTGAAAAGAAATTGGTTTTTTCAGAAAAAATTAGTAAGCTGATGAGAAAATCCTTCTCCTCCTACAGTACTCTGAAAACAAAAGATTGCGAAATAGTCATATTTTGAAGCCAGCTGTGAGGTCTCCTAAAAGAAAAACATGTTTTTCTCATGTAGGAGAATTTGGTTAAAATTTGAAAAAATCTTGTGAAACACGAAAATGAAATCTTTATCAGCTGATAACTCGGTTGATATCAGTGATAGGGGAAAAGTGTTAACTGATGAAAGATAGGTGAGATTATGAGCTATCAATTGCACATCTTACATGACAAATTTGAAGAAATCGAAAGGATTTTAGAAAAGTTTGAAAAAAGGGGATTTTTTGGAATTTCCGATTTTTAGCGCTTATCAGTTGATAGCACTTCAACTACCACAGATAGCGCAAAGTTGTCAACTGATAAAATGTAGAGCTGATAAGAACCTATCAATTGCACATTTTACTTGTCAAATTCAAGCAAATCTCAAAAATTTGAGACGAGTTTGAAGTTTGGTAATTTTTTGAAATTCGAGATTTTTCCGTCTTATCACTTGATAACGCTCCAGTTATCACAGATAACGCAAAGTTGTCAATTTAAAAGTTGTAGAGCTGATAAATCCCTATCGATTGCACATCTAACTTGTCAAATTTAACAAAATCTCAAGAATTTTAGATACGTTTGAAATTGGGTGATGTTTTGAAATTTTGGATTTTTAGCGCTTATCAACTGATAACGCTTCAACTATCATAGATAGCAAAAAGTTGTTAACTGATAAGTTGTAGAGCTGATAAATCCCTATCAATTGCACATCTTACTTGTTGAATTTAACCAAATTTCAAGAATTTGAGATGAGTTTGAAACTGGCCGATTTTTCGAAAATTGGGGTTTTTCAGCTTTATCACTTGATAACTCTTCCGCTTATCAATTCTGATAAAAGCTATCAACTGAAAAGTTGTAGAGCTGATGAATCTTTATCGATTGCACATTCAACCTGTCAAATTTAATCAAGTCACAATGATTTTATAAAGGTGCAAAGTTTGGTGATTTTTCGAAAATTGGGGTTTTTCAGCTTTATCACTTGATAACTCTTCCGCTTATCAATTATATTAAAAACCGTTAATTGATAAGTTGTAGAGCTGATAAAAACCTATCGATTGCACATCCAACCTGTCAAAATCAAGCGAATCCCAATGATTTTCTAAAGGTTTTGCACAAAAAAACGTCCTAAAGGTAGCAATTAGCGCAAAGAGCCTGGCCTCCCGTGTCCTCATCGAATTTCCTCTTTCCCGGCTGCCCTGTTAATCCAAATGTGTCCCCCTACTGTCCATAATGATACTACACGACCATCTGCCCCCGTTCAACATCTGTCCCGCCCGTTTCCATGATGACCGTTCATGGTCCGTGCACATGTGCCATCTGCCGCTTCTCCTCCGGCCATTTCTCATTCCTCTTCCCCCCAAATGTCTCCTGGGAACCACAAGAAGCCGTGTCATAAGTCTTCCATATCCACAAGTGCTTCTTCTCTTTGACGTCTTCTTCTTCTTCTGATTCGTCGCGTCAGAATAGCAAATTCTGAATTCTGAAGCTTTCGTGGGTCCCCGGGGAGAAGTGGAGTGGAAGGGAGAAGCCGAAAATCCGACTAACAATGGCGTGTAATTCAACACCACCTGCTCTGCCCCTGACATGCTAATTTTGGAGCTGCTCTCTCCTGGCTGAAGCTTCTCAGAAGCCAAAATTTGGCTTGAAATTGACAATTTGCCCTATTTTTTCTGATGTCCCCAACTTTTAACCTGTATAAAATCCTTATCACTAGTTTAAATTTGACAAGTAAGATGTGCAATCGATAGCTTATCACCTCCTCTATCTTTTATCAGTGGACAACTTTTCCGTATCGCTGATCCCAGCCGAGTTATCAACTGATAAACATGGAAAACCATGATAACACTCAAAAGTTACCTTACTTCGAATCCCTCTAAAATCTTTTTTACTCTTTTAAATTTGACAAGTAAGATGTGCCAATGATAGCTTATCGCCTCCTCTATCTTTTATCAGTTGACAACTTTTTTGTATCTCTGATCCCTGTGTAGTTATCAAGTGATAAAGATTTTACCAAATATTTCACTTTTCCAAAAGTGACCCATTTTCAAACCTTTCTAAAATCCTTATCACTTTATCAAAGTTAACAAGTAATATGTGCAAAAGAAAGCTGATTACCTCCTCTAGAACTTTTCCGTTGACAACTTTTTCGTATCTCTGATCTCTGATCAGTTATCAAGTGATAAGCACAAAAATAAAATGTTTTGAACTTTAAAAAGTTACCTAACTTCAAACCCTTCTAAAACCCTTATCACTAACTCAAATTTAACAAGTAAGATGTGCAATCGATAGCTTATCACCTCCTCTAAAACTTTTCAGTTGACAACTTCTCCGTGTCTCTGATTCCTGAAAAGCTATCAAGTGATAAACATTGATAACACCTGAAATCCTGTTTTTCACGTCGGATTTCAGCAAATCAAATTCCTCCAGAAAAACATTCATTGACCGCCCAGAAAGAGGCGGAGCCAGTTCCGAACTAATCTTGCCTCTGCGTCTCTAGCTTTCGGCGTCAATGAATGCGTCGCCTTCCCAACACGGGGCTTCTTCATGCACGTCTTCTGCTTCTCTGCGTCTCTCCGCTTCCAGCACTCTCTCGCCTCTCTCAGCCAGCTCTCATGCTCTTCTGAGCTGGAGTGTAGTAGTCGTTTGGCGGCACAGACGAACCCTTTTCTTATTTTTCCTCCCATTCGTGTTCTTATCTTTTCTTATCACAGGCTTCCAAAATTCCACCCACAGTGGCGTCGGTCCACGTGGCTGCGAGTGGCAGCGACGAGATGGTGCATCACGAGATGCGCGCCAGCAGCACCTCGTCCACCGACTCGAACGGCTTTCCCGTCAAAGATCCAGATGCCATTAAGCTATTCGTTGGACAGGTATGTATAGAGGAAATGGGTCATTCAAAAGAGCCCCGAATTGAGGAATGGGCTCATTTTGAGAGCTCTCTTGAGATGCCATTTTGGCTTGAGATTGGAAAAGATTGAGCAAATGCGCTCTATTGACAATTTCTCATTTTCCCAATTTTTTCCATTATTTTCGACATCGAAATCCCAAAAATTGGATTCCCGGAAGCCCTGAAAAAATGTGAAAAAAATTTTTTTTTGAAAATTTTTTTTGAAAATTTTTTTTTCCAATTCTGAAAATTGTCCTAAAAACGGCTGAAATACCTGGAAGCAGGTGAAAATTTTTTTGAAATTGAAAAATTTTTTTTTTTTGAAATTTTCATTTTTTCACCTAGGGGTGGGTCATGGTTGAAGCTTGAATTGGCCTGAATCGGCCTGAATCGGCCTAAAACCCAAACTAGGCTTAAAAACTTGAATGTCAGAATCAAGACTAAAAGCCTAAACTTCAAGTCCAGCCTTCATTTGGACCCAGTCCGTAAATCGGGCTTTGAACCTTGAAGCTCCGAAACACAAAAATCGATTTTTCAATTTTTTCAATTTTTGCTCAAGCCTAAGCCCAGGCCCAAAAACCTGAAAGCCCGAATTTCAAGCCTGAACTTCAAGCCTGAAATGGCCTAAAGCTTAGGCCTAAAAGCCTGAAGCCCAGCCTCAGGCCTTAACTTCAAGCTTAAGCTTCAAGCTTCAAGCCTGAAGTGCCCCCTACCTCTAGATACCCTTCCTCAAGAACCAGACTCTGAAAGCCTGAACTTCAAGCCTCAAACGGCCTAAAGTTCAAGCCAAGGCTCAGGCCTAAAAGCCTGAAGTGCAAGCCTAAAGCCCCAGCCTTACTTTAAGCCTTCAAACCTAAAACTTCTGCTCTTGCCCAACTTTTCCCAATTTCCCATCTTCTTCCCCCTATAAATATCTTCCCCCCTAATCTGTCATTTCCTCTCCCTTCCATCGCCCAAATATTTCCAAATATCGCGTGTCGCCGACTCGTTATCCGCTTCTCTCTCAAATGTCACAATTTGTCCGCATGTCAAGTTTGTGTCCCGAAACGGGTGCGCACCAAAAAATCAATAACTGCTGCTGCTACTGCTGCTGGGGGGAGGGCTCTTGAGACGAAGAAGCGGTGCTCTTATGTGCCGCGCATGTGTGTGTGTGTGTGTGTGAGGAGATGAATTGGAAGGGGAAAACGGAAGAAAAGGGAGGGGAAATCTGGGCAGATGGGGTAAAGGAGGAGAATATGTGATTATTATAATGAGAAGAAGAAGATGCGGGTGGGATAAAAGGGATGAGTGACCTAAATTATGGGCTTTGGGCCGATTTGGGCTTGGGCTTGAAGGCTTGAGGGCTTTGGGCTTTGGGCTTCAGGATTTTGGGTCTTAGAGGATTTTGGGCTTGAAGGCTTTAGGCTTTGGACTTGAGGGCCTGAAGGCTTGTGGGCTTCCAGGCTTCTAAGCTTCTAGGCTTCTAAGCTTCTAGGCTCCTAGGCTTTTAGGCTTCCGGGCTTCCGGGCTTCCGGGCTTGGAGGCTTTGGGCTTTTGGGCTTTTGGGCTTCTAGGCTTCTAGGCTTCTAGACTTCTAGACTTCTAGACTTCAGGCTTGCGGGCTTCCAGGCTTCCAGGCTTCCAGGCGTCTAGGCTTCTGGGCTTTTGGGCTTTTGGGCTTCAGGTCTTCGGGCTTGAAAATCGATTTTTGAGTTTCGGAGCTTCAAGGTTCAGATCCCGGTTTACGACCTGGGCCCAAATGAAGGACTAAAGGCTGAGCTTGAAGTTTAGGCTTTTAGGCTTGATCCTGACATTTAAGCTTTCAAGCCTGGTTTGGGTTTTAGGCCGATTCAGGCCGACTCCAACTATGACCGCTAGCTGGAAAAATGAAAAAATCTAAAATTTCAAAAAAAATTTTTTTTTGAATTAAAAAAAATTTTTCACATATTTTCAGATATTTCAGCTGTTTTAGGCCAATTTTCGAAATCGAAAAAAATTTATTTGAAAAAAAAAGTAAAAAAAAAAAATTTTTTTTTGAATTTTGTAGTTGAAAATAATGAAAAATAGGAAAAATTAGAAATTGTCAATAGAGCGCATTTGCTCAATCTTGTTGAATCTCAAGCCAAAATGACTGCTGAAGATTCAGAATTCAGGTCTGAAGATTCAGAATCCAGAAGACAATTTTTCAGATCCCTCGAAACTTGGAAGAGAAAGACTTGCGGCACCTATTCGAGCAATTCGGCAAAATCTATGAATTCACAATACTCAAGGACAAGTATACTGGTTAGTAGGCGGGCGTGACACCACCGGAATCACGGTTCACAGCTTCTTCTTTTCCTTCTCACGCCTCTCTCTTTCAACACATTATTCGTTCAGGTATGCACAAAGGCTGCGCATTTCTCACCTATTGCCATCGAGACAGCGCCGTCCGTTGTCAGAATACATTACACGATCAGAAGACGTTGCCTGGGGTGAGTTGGAACTTTTCTGTTTTTTTCAAGTGATAAAGCTTGTCAAACTGATCAGTTTATCAGTTGACCACTTTTCCCTAGCTCTACTAGTTCTCGAGATATTGCAAGTTAGAGCTACAGTTTTTTTAATCGGTGATAACTCAAAAACCATAAGAGATAGGGGAAAGTTGTCAACTGATAAAGTGATAAGCTTAAAATTCTCTATCGATTGCACATCTTATCAATCCATTTTGAGAAGAATTGAAGCTAGATATAGTTCTCAAAAGTCAAGACAAATCAAGTTTACTCTTTTTGACCTACTGTTTTCTTTATCGCTGATAACTCAAAAACCATGAGAGATAGGAGAAAGTTGTCAACTGATAAAATGATAAGCTGGAAATTTCCTATCGATTGGACATCTTACCAGTTCATTTTAAGCGAAATTGAAGCCAGACTACAAACTACAAAAACATTTCATCTGTGTATACAACTGAGCACCTGACATTCTGAAAAACAGCCGTCCATATTGCCATAGCGACACTGGCCCAAAGAAGCCAAAAAAAGCGAAAAATAATGAGAAATTGGCTCAGATGGCCGGGGTTTTGGAGGGATTACTGTAGGTGAGAGAGAGAGTGTGTGGCGACTGCGAGAGACGCAGACAACCGGAAATGAGCCGGAAATTGGACATTTCTTTATGTGATACCCGGGGAAAAGAACACTTTGGCAAAGGTTAGGGTCCTTTAAGGGGTCCCACGTAAAGGAACCCCTCTATACGACAACTGCCACGCACACAAAATAGGACAAACGAATTTCGTCGTGAAATTTCTGATTGAATTTCGCGGCGGGACCCCTATGTGCCGCACGGCCCCTCCTTTTTGCCTGGAATTGGATTAGGTGTGTGGGGTGCGCAGGCTGCTACTTTTCGAGGCCATTTCGACACGTTTACGACTTTCGCGCGAGGCGCTCCGAACTTTGTCTGTTGTGGGTGAGAGTTGGGTGAGTTGGCCTTTATCAGTTGATAACTCGTTTGGGAGAAGAGATAGGAAAAAGTTGTCAACTGATAAACGATAGAGGAGGTTATCAGCTTTCAATTGATACGTTTACTTGTCAAATTTAAGCAAGTTTCAAAGATTCTGGGTAAAATTGAAGTTGAGCAATTTTTTGCGACATTCACATTTGGTCAATGTTTATCAGTTGATAACTCGGCTCTTATCAGAGATAGGAGAATGTTGTCAACTGATAAAAGATAGAAAATTTTATCAGCTATCGATTGCTACCCTTACTTGTCAAATTCAAGCAAATTGCAAAGATTCTGGATGACTTTGAAGTTGAGCAAGTTTTTGCAAAAATCTGATTTTGATCAATGTTCATCAATTGATAACTCGGCTCTTATCAGAAATAGGAAAAAGTTGTCAACTGATAAAATATAGCAAATTTCATCAGCTTTCGATTGCTACCCTTACTTGTTAAATTTGAGTGAGTTTCAAAGATTCTGGCTGAGTTTGAAGTTGAGCAATTTTTTAAGACTTTCAATTTTAGACCAATTTTTGGTCAATGTTTATCAGTTGATAACTCTGCTCTTATCAGAGATAGGGGAAAGTTGTCAACTGATAAAAGATAGCAAATTTCATCAGCTATCGATTGCTATCCTAACCTGTCAAATTCCAATTACTGATAACAATTTATCATTGTTTTCTTTCCAGATGAACCGCGCGATGCAGGTGAAGCCCGCAGACACGGACAGTCGGCCGGCGAGCCCTAAAGACAAGATGGACGACAAGAAGCTGTTCATCGGAATGCTCTCCAAACAACAGTCCGAAGATGACGTGCGCAATTTGTTTGCCACTTTCGGAGAGCTCGACGAGGTACCCAAAGGACCACTGAAATATGATAAACGGCTCATGAGGGAATTCTAGGTCACAGTGCTGCGCGGAGCCGACGGAGCCTCAAAGGGTTGTGCGTTCGTGAAATACAAACACGGACTCGATGCTCACATGGCCATTTCGGCTCTTCACGGAAGTCAAACTATGCCGGGGGCCAGCTCGAGTCTGGTTGTGAAGTATGCTGATACGGAGAGAGAACGGCAGAATCGGAGGATGCAGCAGATGGCCGCACAGATGGGAATGTTGAATCCGATGCTTATCAATCAAGTCGGCATACAATCATTCGCTTATCAGCAGATCCTTCAACAGCAGGCGTTCAATGCAGCTGCTGCGCAGACATCGGCGGCTAGTGCGGCGTATTTGCCGCTTTTGCAGCAGCAGAATGCAAATGTAAGGATTCAGAAGCCAGGAGTGATTAGTGATAAGATATAGTTATCAACTAATCATCAAAGATTGCTCTACAAATTTGTAGTTGATCACTTTTAGGAAGGACTGATAATGAGGGAGCTAGCGGCTGATAAAGGCTCCCAGATGCTTATCAACTGATATCTCGATAACAATCAGTGATACGGAAAAGTTGTCAACTGCAAAGTTGTCGAGCTTGAAATTCTCTACAACTTAGCAATTTGTCATTTTTTCGTGTCACTGATAATTCTCGAGATATCAGGTGATAAAACTTCTGGTTGCTTATCACCTGATATCTCGATTACTATCAGTGATACGGAAAAGTTGTTAACTGCAAAATTGTTCAGCTTAACATTCTCTACAACTTCGCAGTTGGTCACTTTTTGACATCTCTCATAGTTCGCGAGTTATCAGTTGATAAAACTGATGGTTGCTTATCAGCTGATATCTCGATTACTATGAGTGATACGGAAAAGTTGGCAACTACAAAATTGTTCAGCTTGAAATTTTCTATAACTTTGCAGTTTATCACTTTTTTCTATCACTGATATTTTATCAGTTATCAATGATTGAAAAAAGTGCATTTTACTGATAGGACTTTTGATTACTTTTCCCAATTCCAATCATTCCAGGACCAACTCCAAATGCTCCAAATGCAAGCAGCCGTTGCTCCAGTGCTTGCCTCGGCTCAACCACTCGCCCAACTCGGACTCCAATCAACGCCGGCTCAAAACCCGCATTACGCCCTGGCGGCTCAGGCTCTCGCGGCTCAGCAGGCTCAGCAACAAGCCGTTGCTCAGCAGGTTCATCCAGTCAGTCAGTCGGCAAGCACGTCACAGAATGAGACAAGTTACGGATTGGCGGCTGCTGCGGCTGCCGCCAACTACAATAATCTGTTGGGAATGGAGACACAACACAGTGAGTTTGCTTGGGGAAGGCATAACTCGAGAAGCATTGAAAATGGGAGAAAGTTGTCAACTGATAAAGTGATAAGCATACAATTTAGAGCATTTTTGTTGTTGACAAGTTTGCGCTATCTCTAATCACTGATGAGATATCGGGGGAATGATATTGGGTAGCTTATCACCTGATAACTCGAGAATTATCAGTGATAGAGAAAAGTGATCAATTGCAAACTTGTAGAAAAAACTATACTGATTAACTTTGCAATTGATAACTTTCCCCTATCACTCATAATTATCGAGTTATCAGGTGATAAGCAACCTGCTACTTCATTGATCTATATCTCCCTTCTTATCACCGCTATCAAAAAACTTCCAACTGATGACTTAATCCTTATCACATCCCCAATCTTTTCCGCTAACTCTTATCACCTCTTATCAGTTCCAGACGCCGCTGCAGCCCTTCAACTGGCTCAAATCCAACAACAAGCCGCCGCGGCGCTGCCAATGGTGACTCCAAAAGAAGGTTGGTTCTACATACTTTCAGGCTCTTTAGTTCACTTTTCCCTTATCTTCTTGTTATCATATTATTATCGATCGATTGTTGTGCGGTCACTTTTTTGATTCTTTCTTTTCGATGGTTGTGTGACGAGTCAAGAGCACTTGTGTTCGTTTTTCGGAAACTTTTTTCAATATCAATATAAATCAATCGATATAGAGTCAATATTATCATTTCTTATCAGGTCTTATCAGTATTGTGATCGTATCTGTCTTTTAGTGCTTGGTCCCGATGGCTGCAACCTTTTCATCTATCACCTGCCGCAAGAGTTTGGCGACGCGGAGCTCATCCAAATGTTCGCTCCGTTCGGTCACGTCGTGTCCGCCAAAGTGTTTGTCGACCGCGCCACTAATCAGAGCAAGTGCTTCGGTTCGTGTTGGAATACCCTTTCCCTTTTTATTATCTTTTTATCAGTATATATCAGTTAGACAGTTGATCAGTATGTAGGCAAAGGGGGGAAGAAGTTGGTGTGGGGGAGGGTCCTTTGGGTTCTAATGGTTATAAGTTGGCTCAAGATGCTCAGTTTGAGCTCAAATTCAAACTTGACTCAGATAAAGGTCCTGTAAAATTTTTCTAAGAATTCTAGACTTCTAGATGGAGATTCAGATGAACCACGTCTTCTGGAAGGCTCAGAAACTCATTTTTTTGAACTTGCCTTCACGGATTTCAGTGTAACTCGGCTCAAAATGCTCCGTTTGAGCCCAGATCAGAACATGACCTAGTTTTGGCTCCTTGAAATCTGTCCTGAAAGTTTGAGGCCTCTAGGTAATAACTCAGATGAGCCACGTCTTCTGGAAGGCTCAGAACCTCGTGTTTTTGAAATTGCCTGCACTGATTTCAGTGTAACTTGGCTCAAAATGCTCCATTTGAGCTCAGATTCGAACATTGCATAGATAAAGGTCCTATGGAACTATTCTGAAAATTCTAGGATTCTAGCTGGAGATTCAGATGAGCCACGTCTTCTGAAACTTCACTTCTAGTCCCAGAAGCTCAACATTTCAAACTTTTTGTTCTCAATTTGCTCTGTTTGACCCCAGATTCAAACATAACATAGATAAGGGTCTCTATGAACTATATTCAAAATTTCAGGATTCTAGGTAAAGATTCAGAAGAGCCATGTCTTCTGAAAGTTGACGTCAAGTCCCTGAAGCTCAAATTTTTAAATTTGACGTCATACTTTTTGCCATAACTTGGCTCAAAATGCTCCTTTTGAGCCCAGATTTAAACATGACATAGCTAAGGCTCCTAGAAAACAGCCCTAAAAATTCTAGGATCCTAACTGGAGATTCAGATGAGCCACGTCTTCTGAAACTTGACGTCAGACACAAAAATGCAAGTTTTATCAATTTTAGCTGAAATTTTTCGGAATTTTCCCCAAATTTTCCCTGAAACTTTTTAAATATCTTCTAAGGACCCTTGACCCACTGTTGACCCACCAGGACCCCTCTTCCAACCTCTCTGACCCCCCTTTAAACCCACCGTCCTCCTCACGTCTATTTCGTGCTTGTGCCCTCTTTCTCTACCGCTTTGTGACTACTATTCATACATTTATTCGATATTTTTCCTTGATATTTTTTTGGTTAAGTGGTGAGGTCATATACATATATACAAGCACGAAGTGGAACTTTCTTGACGGTCGAGTTGGTGGTGTTTATTGATTTTTACTTAATATTAATTATGGTGATAGTTAGTGGAATTTCAAGGAAAAAACAAAAGTGGTAATGATTTTTTTTTGGAGATTATTTTGGAAAAAAATTTGGAAAATGGTTTGGAAAAATGAGGAAATTTTGGCTTGGAAAAAAGGAAAAAATAACAAAAATTCAAAAAAAAAATTTTTTTTTCAAAGAAAAATTGAAATTTTTATGATCACAGATTTTTTTATAAATCAGATTTATTGATAAAAAAAAAGAAAAAACCCAAATTTTTGAAAAAAAACTTGAAAATCAAAAAAAAAATTTCAATTTTCGGAACTTTGCACATTTTTCCAAAATTATGGTAATTTTAATTATGGATTTTTTTCGAAAAAAAAATTTCACAAAAATGTTGGGTTACTGTAGCAAAATTTTTGAAAAATTTCTAGAAAAACTGAAATTTCAAAAAAAAAAAAATTTTTTCCAAGAATTTTCAAAAAAAATTTTCCAAAATTTTTGATAAATCTTGGAAAAAATTCTGAAAAATTGTGGAAAATTCCCTAAAAATTCAGAATTATTTTTTTGGGTTACTGTAGCAAAACATGTTTTTTCAAAAATTCTGGAAAAAGTTGAAATTTCAAAAAAAGTGTTTTTTTCCAGAATTTTGGAAAAATCTTTTTAAAAAATTTTGAAAAATTGTAGAAAATTCCCTAAAAATTCAAAAAAAATCTGGGTTACTGTAGCTCATTCACAATTTTTTTTAATTTTTCAAACATTCCAAAACATTTTTTTTTATTTTCAAAATAAAAATAAAAAAAATTTCATGCTCAAAAACACTCGAAATTCGTCATTTTTTACCAAAAATTCGAAAATAATTCCAATTTTTCTGAATTTTTCAAGTTAAAAATATTTCCTTATCCAAGCTAAAACTCCCTCAATCCGCCTGAAATTCAAAATTCCTTCGAAATTCAAAACCCGTGAGGCATGTACCAGTGGTGATATTCTGACTCTCACTTGCAGGCTTCGTATCCTACGACAACATCCACTCCTCCCAAGCGGCAATCGCCGCGATGAACGGCTTTCAGATCGGAATGAAGCGTCTGAAAGTGCAGTTGAAGCGTCCGCGAACCGACAATCGACCATATTGATTTATCGATTGATTTTGTCATTTCCTTTCTAACACCCGAGTATTAATCCCCGCGTAAACGCATGTTTCGACTTTTTCTTTATCATTTATCAGTACTTTGTCTCTAATCACTCTGCACCGCCCGTTGTGTGTCTTTTCCCTATCCCTTTCTAGTCTCCGCCCCCTTATCTAGTCCATTTTCGTCTCGAGTTTGTACTTTTCTTGTGTGTTACCGTAACCTTCCAGATCATCTTCTAGGACCTTCTATAATCTGTTGTTATCACTGATAAGCCACGTTTACAGCCCTTCAACATCATCAACTTCAACTCCATCATGCGAATCTTCATCTTCCTCATTTTCTTGTGCGATCACCGTTTAACTGATAACAGGGAGGTTTTTGAGTGATAATGATAAGCCGATATCTCTAGAATTATCAGTGATAGAGAAAAGTTGTTAACTGCAAAGTTGTTTATTTTGATGTTTGCTACAACTTTGCAGTTGACAACTTTTTTCTATCACTGATAAGAAAAAAGATATCGAGTGATAAAAGTTGCTAATTCTTATCACTTGCTATCTCTAGAATTATCAGTGATAGGAAAAAGTTGTCAACTGCAAAGTTGTTCAATTTGATGTTCTCTACAACTTTGCAGTTGACAATTTTTTTCTATCACTGATAATTCTAGAGATAGCAAGTGATAAGAATTAGCAACTTTTATCACTCGATATCTTTTTTCTTATCAGTGATAGAAAAAAGTTGTCAATTGCAAAATTGTTTATTTTGATGTTTGCTACAACTTTGCAGTTGACAACTTTTCGCTATCACTGATAAGAAACAAGATATCAAGTGATAAAAGTCGTTGACTTTTATCACTGCATATCTCCTTTCTCATCAATGATAGGCAAAAGTGATCAACTATAAAGTTGTTCCTCATAAAGTTTCCTACAACTTTGCAAGTGATCACTAACTGATAACTCTTATCACTCCCTAGTTACACCCTGAAAACAGTGATCCACTTTGTAAATTCCACCCACCCTTATCACTTCCACCTAGATAAACACATTCTTGTTGATTCCCACCCGGCTGTAAACATTAGCTTGTCAATTCCTTATCTGATTACAACTGTGATAACGACAGATTTATCATGTTCTAGAAGTGTCCCTTATTTTTTGTGATTTTTTTTTCCTTTTTTCAAACTTTTTGGCTTTCCACTTGATCTCACGGAGGAAGTTTCCAAACTTCTGTTCCACCCCCATTTATCGATTTTTTGTATTTCTAACAGTATTTTTTTCCTTTTTTTCTCATTTTTTTGCCGGCTTTCAATGATCTCATGGAGGTTGAATTTCGATTCTTCTGTTCCAA
>LR539525.1:86444-125956 GCA_900536315.3 Caenorhabditis becei
GTTCATTTTTATTTATTTTTAACCTTTTTTAACCCATTTTTTAAAACAAAAAACACACACAAACATCGAGAAAATATGTTTATTCTAGTCGAGAAAATGAATACATTCTTATATTTTCGAACTTCTGCTTTTTTCGGCCTGTCACATGATGGGTCTCACCACGAAAACGGTTTTTTGGGTTTTTGTATCGGATTTTGATGGAATTTGATTGGAATCGACATAATTTTCCGATTTTGGGCCATTTCCAATGCGAAAAATTGAAAAAATGCCAAAATTTGGGCTAGAATCCCTAAAATTCAAACCCCGGAATGATGGGGTTGATAAATTGGGTGATATCTTGATAATAATCAGTGATAAGAAAAAATGATCAACTACAAAATTGTTAAACCTAAAATTCTCTACAACTTTGTAGTTGATCACTTTTTTTTATCACTGATAGTTGGCGAGTTATCAGATGATAAAAGTCAAAAATGCTTATCACTTGATATCTCGCGTATTATCAGGGATAGGAAAAAATTATCAATTACAAAGTTGTTCAGCTTAAAATTCTCTACAACTTTTCAGTTGACCACTTTTTCCTATCACTGATAATTTGGGAGTTATCAGTTAGCAAAGTTGTTAGTTCACAATTTCAATGAAAAACATGTTCATTTCATTTCAACTAAATAAAAAAATAAATAAATAATGAAAAAAGGACTAGATCCGTTTGAAAAAGATTGTTCTGGAAGAGGAAAATGGGAAAAAGAGCACCAAAAATCAATATTAAAAATTAAAAAAAATTCGTTGTGACTTTGAAAGTGAGGAGAGGCTTATCACAAGGAATCGAAAAGAAAAATCAATAAAATTGGAGAGAGATTGAGAGAAAGAGAGAGACGCAGAGAAGAAGTGTCGGAATGTACAGAAACCGAAATTGTACCGTAAGAAACGAGAGAATGAACGGAAAAGGACCTAAAAAGAAATAAAGATATGACACTTTGAGATCATAACAAGAGAAGAAAGACGAGAAGACTCCAGAAGCCGAGGATTCTGAATCCAGATGACGTGGCCTCCATCTGAACACTCCGCACCGCCAGTGGACTCGCGTGCTGGCCACCGTAGTCCCCGGTCTCCCGATCCGTTCCGTACAGCACCAACTCCCATTTGACCAACTCGGCGTCTGAAATCAATTTGATTGATTAGCTTATCAGTGATCGGCAAATGTACCATCCCAACCGTCATTATCGATTTCCAGGATCCACAGACCGGCGGCTTGTTCTCCCCAGTTGTGGGTGGTCATGAAGGCCCAGTCAGTGAAGCCGGAACGCGATGTGTCACGGGCTCTTTTCGTGAGAAGCGTTGATTTGGTTCCTGGAATTATTGATTGAGTGATATCTTGATAAGGAACAGTGATAGGAAAAAGTGATCAACTGCAAAGTTGTTCAGCTTAAAATTTTCTACAACTTTTCAGTTGACAACTTTTCCTTATCACTAATAGTTGGCGAGATATCAAGTGATAAAAGTCAGGGATTTTTATCACCTGATATCTCGCTTATTATCAATGATACAGGAAAGTGATCAATTACAAAATTGTTCAGCTTAAAATTTTCTACAACTTTTCAGTTGACAACTTT
Source organism: Caenorhabditis becei (assembly GCA_900536315.3). NCBI lineage: Eukaryota > Metazoa > Nematoda > Chromadorea > Rhabditida > Rhabditidae > Caenorhabditis > Caenorhabditis becei. The sequence continues at coordinate 88,055 of LR539525.1, forward strand.
TCTTTATCACTAATAGTTGGCGAGATATCAAGTGATAAAAACCAAGGATTCTTATCACTTGATATCTCGCTTACTATCAGTGATAGGAAAAAGTGATTAATTACAAACTTGTTCAGCTTGAAATTTTCTACAACTTTCTAGTTGACAACTTTTTTCTATCACTGATAAGAACCCTGATAAGAACACTGATAACTGTTAAATACCTGAAGGGGACGTCAAGTAGATCTGAAGATCGCCTCTTTTCGGAGCCTTCAACGTGATAATCGCTTGCACATGCTCCACGTATGACACCTTGTTCTGCTCATCAGCTCCATAGCATCCGTCACTGTAGAGTTGGAGTTGAAGGCGATTTCCGTTGGGGATGTTCCTGGAATGACTGAATTGGGAGTAAATTGGAAGATCTTGAGTGATAAGGATAAGTTATCAGTTCTAAAAATGATAAAAACAAAATTTTCGACAACTTTGTATTTGATCGCTTCTTCTCATCTCTGATAGCTCGTCAGTTATCAGTTGATGAAACCTCTTGATTCTTTATCACCTGATATCTCGCTTATTATCAGTGATTGAAAAAAGTAGTCAACTACAAAGTTGTTTAACTTAACATTCCCTACAACTTTGTAATTGATCACTTTCTCCTATCTCTGATAGCTCACGAGTTATCAATTGATAAAACTCCTGTTCCTTTATCACCTGATATCTCGCTTATTATCAGTGATAGAGAAAAAGTTATCAACTACAAAGTTGTTCAACTTAACATTTCCTACAACTTTGCAGTTGATAACTTTTTTCTATCACTGATAGTTAGCGAGTTATCAATTGATAAACTTTTTGTCTCTTTAACACTTGATATCTCGCTTATTATCAGTTATAGAGAAAAGTGATCAACTACAAAGTTGTTCCTCTTATCATTCCCTACAACTTTGTAATTGAATACTTCTTTCCAAATCCCCTCCGAACTTACTTATATCTCGATGGATAATACTGTCTGCATCTGTGCTGCTCATCGACCTTCTTCCACGCCTTTGCCAGCTTCACCATCGCTCCAGCATCCATCAATCCATACCCGAAACTGTGCGAGACATTCCTTCCGACTCCATTCGTTGTCCAATCTCCCGCCCGTAAATTAATCGGTTTCGCTGTCCGAATGACAATGTGCTGAAGGTCTCGCCACGTCAGATTCGGATTCGCTTCCAGTGCCAACGCGACGATTCCGGCGGCCAGTGGAGCACTTGCAGATGTTCCCGTGTGCATGTTGGTACAAGCATGGTGCAAATCAGTCGTCACTATCATCTTTTCTCCGGTTGCTCCACTCGAATAAGTCGTCGCCAGGGTACTGCTACACGCCTCCGAATACCATGGAATGTTGCCGTTTTCAGTGGCCGATGAGATGGATAAAGTGTAGATTGAGTTAGTGTAACCGTCACAGTTACAACTATCCGCGTCTTTTCCTCCGTTTCCAGAAGCCCACACAAAAATTGATCCTTTTCCTTTGCGACCCATAGTGATGCCTTTTTCGAAAGCGGATCTTGTGAGCTTTGCGGGGCCATCAACGGTTCGGCCATCATCATCGGGTCCCCAGGAGGCACTACAAAAAGGTTTTTAATAAGTTTTAGACGGAATGGCTTCGAACTTTTGACTTTTTACTATCGGGAGTCAACGTTGATTAACTTGCCAGATCGGACGGGATAGCGACTTGCAGCTTATCTATTGCTGTGAGCTTGGCGCCCGCGCTCTCCTCAATGCACTGCACACCACTAGTTGGCGTGAACCGCGCGTCGCTTTTGTTGTGGGCGCGCCCGTCCGATCTGGCAAGTTAGGCAACGGTGACTCCAGTTAGTCTCTGGATCGAGCCCACAATGCTAGTTTTTGGTTTTTTTTTGAATACCACCTTTTTACTCTTCAAGACCCACCTATAAATATCAATATAATCCGCATTATGGCCCACACTGGCCGCCTCCACCGCATCCGTCACATCTCCATCCAACATCCGAATCCCTCCGATATTCGCGTTATAAGCGATTCCAACGATACACAGCGAGTTGTTAAATATCGCGGCAACCTCTCCAGCACATCGTGTTCCATGGCGATTCTCATCCGAAAACTCATATCTCGGCATTGGGTCATTGTCCCGATCGTTCACATCATAGGAGGCTCTTTCATCGTAATTGGGGGAGATATCCGGGTGGGTCCGTTCTAGGCCATCATCCAGAATTGTGACAACGACTCCTTTTCCAGTATACCCGAGGTCCCAGGCTTCTTTGACATTGTGATCCATCCGGATAGTTGAGTCGGAATGTTCTCCACGATTCTGAAGAATTAGGTCATGTCAAACCTTCAAATCCTACTTTTCCTTACCAAATACCACATATCAGTCCACAACGGATCATTCGGATCCGGATGTTTCCGATTCCTCGACTTGCTCACTTGAGCCTCTTCATCCTCGACAATCTCGTTATCATCCGTATGCCGGACCCTTCTGAATCCTCGTTTCACCCTTCGCTTCGCAACTTGCTGCTCCATCCACATGACTTCGTCTTCGTGTTGCAGCTGATTAGCTGATAAGGAACGGGCTTTTCGTGGTGATCGGTTTTTCTTGCGATCGTCGCGGAAGAGGTAGTATTCGTCACCCGGGATTATCTGGAAATAGGTGGGGGATTGCAAAATGTAATGAAATCCCAAAAAATGAGAAATGGATTTGATCCAGGAACTATCGGGAGTCAACGTTGATTAACTTGCCAGATCGGACGGGCGCGCCCACAACAAAATCGACGCGCGGTTCACACCAAACTGTGGCGCGCAATGCAGTGAAGAGAGCGCGGGCGCCAAGCTCACCACAACGCGTAAGCTGCAAGTCGCTATCCCGTCCGATCTGGCAAGTTAATCAACGTTGACTCCCGATAGTCAAAAGTCACAAGTTCGAACCCAAAGTGTCAAAAATGAGAAATATGTTTTTGCATTGATTTAGTGGGGCTTCCAAATCATTTTTCTACTCAAATTTGTCACAATTTTTAAGATTTTTTTAATTTTTTTCAAATAAAAAGTTGACTCACCGGACCCAAATTAGTGTACCCGTACTTGGCGGCAAGTCTATCCGCATCTTCGTTCTTTCCGCCCGCTATCCGCACCGCCCATTCGTTCGTATAGGTCCGACGCATCGGCGACGCCTTCGACGATATCGTCGTCGTCTCGTCGTCCTCAAACTCGAATCCACCGGCCACATCACTGATTAGTGATAAGCTGATAAGAGTGATGAAGAGGACGAGCCGGCGACTGATTATCGTGTTCCAAGACATTTCCTTTTTTTCGCAACCTCGGCTGTATTAGCGCATGTTGAGGTAATGTGAGGTGCGTGATCTGGAAATTGATAAGAGATGATAAGAAAAAGAAGAAGGTTATCGAAACGGAAACGGAAACGGAAAAACAAGAGGAAAGAGTCGAAAAAGCGAGAGAAACAGAGAAAATGAGAGATTTAGACGGCGAAAAACAGAGGTAGAGATGGAGAGAGAACGTGTGTATGACCCAAATTTATTTATTTATCGCGTGCCCCGGAGGAAAAACGCGATGTGAATATTGGATGAGCCTTTACCCGTGGTCCCCCGAGCAGATTTGTATGCAAACGGCCGTGACGGCGGGTGGGAAAACATGGCCGGCGGCGAGAAAACACACTGGGTGGTGGTTTTAATCAAGGAGGAAATGCGAGTTTTTGTTTGCAAAAGAGCGTTAGTGAGTTTTAGGTACATTGGGTTCGAACTTTTGACTTTGACTATCGGGAGTCAACGTTGATTAACTTGCCAGATCGGACGGGATAGCGACTTGCAGCTTACCTACTGCTGGAACTCGGGCGCCCGCGTTCTTGTCATTGAACTCCACACCACGTATTGGTGTGCGGCGTGGTGCACGTTTTGTAAGCGGCGCGCCCGTCCGATCTGGCAAGTTAGGCAACATTGACTCCAGTTAGTCTCAAGTTCAACCCCGCCCCTGCGGTTTTTTGCCTTTTTGCAACACGCAACCAGTATCAAGATGAAAGAGAGGGGGAAACTAAAATCTCCGGAAGATGCTGTCTTCAGAGGGAAAGGCGTCCTTAAAGTGCACTTTAGAGCCCTCGGAGCCACTAGGGAAATCGGGGGAGAGCGAATGAAATGATGTTCCCCTTTCAAGGCGATGAGAGTAGAATTTTTTGGCCACACCCACCACATCTGGCAAAGTACAAGGGCCGCCCATCAAGTTAAAAAGGAAAAATAGAAAAAAAAATGGAATAATGACCGTCGGGCAGCTGTGAAAACGGCAAAAGTACAATGAAAAGGGCACCAGATCAACAGGATTGATGACCATTGTGAGTGAGAGAGACCCGTTCGAAACCGGGCCAAAGAGAGTGTGTGGACACACAGGTATACAAGGGAAAGCATACATAGAAAGCGAGTGGAGAGAGCAAATATGACCTCGAATTGGAATATGACACCTCTGGAGAAGAGGAAAAAGAGGAAGAAGAAGCAGGATGAGCTAGTGATAATATGATGGGATTAGAAAAGATGTGCCTTTTTTTTAAAGGTTTTTTAGGAATGTTGGGGCTTATTTTTGGGTTTTTGAGCTACAGTATACTTTGAGATTCATTGAATTTCAAAAAAAAGTTGTGACGATTTTGAGAAATTTTTTCAAAAAATTCTAACTTGCTTCAAAATTGATATTTTTAGCTCGTTTCTGGACTAATTTGTTATTGAGATTTTTACCTGTACGTTAAAAAATACTATGGTTGATTATGTGAAGATTCTGATGAGTAACGTCATCTGAAACTTTGACCAAAAAATTAAAGTTTTGTTTTTTCTGGATTTTTTTCAAAAAATTCTAACTTTGCTCAAAATGCTCCGTTTGCGCTGGGTCTTGGATATGTTATAGTCAAAACTGTTACCTTTTCGGAAAAAAAATCTAGATCACTAACTCAAGTTTCAGATGACCCCAGCCATCCAAAAAAACCCGAACATATTCCAAAGGGTTCAACTTTTCTTACATGACACCTCTTTTTCTCCAGGGACCTTCAGTGTCCCATAATTCAATTCGATTCCATCACATCTCTTTTCAAAACTCCAAGAACTCAATGTCACCAAGAAGAAGAAGAAGATGTTGGGGGAGGGAGGAAGGAACCAGAAACTTCCGTCGAAATCGATGCCGACTTCCGGAATTCAGAGTCGCGGAAGATGAGCTTTTGGTACTGGACTAAGAGATTATTTTTGAAAAGATAAAAGATTTGAGTTTAATTAGTCTAAGAACGAGCTCAAACGGAGCATTTTTTGGAAAGTTATGAACTTTTTTGGGGAAAAATTGGAAAAACTGCTCTAACTTGGCTCAAAATTTATAGATCTTGCTCGTTTTCAAATATTTTATAGCTAATGAGCCCTAAAATAAGCTCTAGAATTTTCTAAGTGATCCTGAAAAATTCAGATGAGGAACGTCTTCTGACAGATGAGAAATTTCAAAAAAAAATGTTGAAAAAAAATTTTTTTTTTCAATTTTTCTAATTTTCCCCTAAAATCTGGCATTTTGAAAGTTTGCGTAGCGGTATAGTATACACAAAAGGAAGCGAAAAAAAATGGCGCGGAACCGAAACATTCGGCGTTCAATCCATCAAAATGGCCGATGGGGGACGGCACCGACAAAGAAAAAAGATGGGGGGGAGGGGGAGGGGGAGACCTTCGAAACCTTTGCGGGGAGCGGCGGCAGACATAGTAATCATGGAATGAAGAAGATCATAATTAAAAATGGAATTGGAATTCTTGACCATATCCTTTTCTCATGGACTGTATGGGATATCCGTGTTTCACTGGATTCCAATACATCAAAGTTCTACAGTAATCCTTTCATTTTTTATTTAGTCATCTGAACCTATTTTTTACTTGTTATTAAAAGTTTTAACTGAAAAATAGTCCAAGAACGAGCTGAAAATATCAATTTTGAGCCGAGTTAGAATTTTTCGAAAAAAAACCCAAAAAATGAGGATTAAATATTTTGTCGAAATTTAAGATGACGTGGCTCATCAGAATCTTTACATAATCTACCAGAATGATTTTTTTACGTAAAGTAAAAGTCTTACATACAAACTAGTCCAAGAACGAGCTAAAAATATTAATTTTGAGCCAAGTTAGAATTTTTTGAAAAAAAAATCCCGAAAAATTAGGATTAAAAATTTTGTCGAAATTTCCGATGACGTGGCTCATCAGAATCCTTATCATTATGCTCAAAACTTTTTTCTCAGGTTTCTAAGACTCTCAACTACCAAACAATCCAAGAAGGAGCTAAAAATATCAATTTTGAAGAAAGTTAGAATTTTTCGAAAAAAAATGCAAAAAAATGAAATTTGATTTTTAGTCGAAATTTCAGATGACGTAGCTCATCAGAATCATTTTCAATACGCTCAAAATTTTTTTCTCAGATTAATAAGACTCTCAACTACAAAATAATCCAAAAACGATCTGAAAATATCAATTCTGCGCCAAGTTAGAATTTTTCGAAAAAAATGCAAAAAAAAAAGAATTTTGATTTTTCGTCAATTTTCCAGATGACGTTCCTCATCAGAAACTTCTCCAAGTGACTCAAAATTTTTTCCTATATTTTTAAAGCTCTCAACTTCCAAATAGTCCAAGAACGAGCTAAAAATATAAATTCTGACCACAGTTAGAATTTTTCAAATTTTTTCTCAACTTCAAAAACAACTTTTTACGAATCTTGGCTCCAGATTCTCTTAGTGGAACCCTTCTCTTCATTAAATTAATTAAGTGTGGCTCTTCTCCAAAAGAGACGCAGACATACCACTTAATCGAATCTTTCTTTGTGGCCAGCCGGCCCGGGGGACCAAAGGAGGACTAACACAACTCGAGTGGTCCACCGAAGGACCATCGAGGAGTGACAATAAGTGGTTATGTACATACTTATCAATTGGATTAGAGTGTAGAGGAAATACGGGGAATATTCGAGAAAGTTCCGGAAAAATTGGGGAAATTTGGGAGAAATTGGGGAAAAAATCGGTTAAAATTGGGCGAAAATGGCTGAAAATGGCCAAAATTGGCTAAAAATCAGCAATATTCAATTTCTATTTTTGAAAAATCAATAAATGAAAAAATGATCGGAAATTGTTAAAAATAAGTCAAATTTGACCAAATTTCTTTAAAAATCACTCAAAACTTATCGATTTTCTATCAAATTTGCTCAAAAATCGACAAAATGTGCCCACGTGAATCTGTCATCAGCTGATACGTTCACAAATATAATCGGCACGGGGGAGCACAAATAAAATGGTGTTTACCCTACCAAAAATGACAAAAAATGGGGTTAAGAAGGGTAGGAATCAGTTTTGGCAGATTTAAAAATTTTTGAAAAATTTTTGGATAATTCTAGAGGGATTCTGATGAACTTTCATTTTTTCTGAATCATTAAAAAAAATTCTAATTTTTTCAAAAAATAAAAAAAAATTTGAAAAAAAATTTTTCGAAAAAATTTTTTTTTTTTTAATTTTCTAAATTTTTCTAAAAATATTTATAGTTCATAATAATTCAAAATGACTGAAAATCATCAATTAATTTTCCAAAAAAAATTTTTTAATTCTAAAAAATCAAAAAACCCGAAAATGACCCATTTATGGGGTTAGGAAGGGGTAGGAATCAGTTTTGGAAAAATTTTTAAAAATTTAAAATTTTTTTGGATAATTCTAGAGGAATTCTGATAAATTTTGAATATTTGGAAATCATTTTAAGCAAAAATTTAATTTTAAAAAAATTTTGAAAAATTTGAAAAAAAATTTTTTTCGAAAATCTTTTTTTTTCAATTTTTAAAATTTTTCTAAAATTTTTCACAGCTCCATGAAAATTCAAATCAACTGAAAATGACCTAATAATTTACCTAAAAATTTTTGAAAATCCAAAAAATTTAAAAAACCCAAAAATGACCCATTTTAGGCCAAAAAACGTGCGAAATTCGCTCATTCTAGGCGCCAAAGTGGTCAAATAGCTGTAAAACGCTTATCACCTTATCACACTATCACCATTTTCATGTTTCGAGTGTGGCGGGAACTAAAACAAGAAGACACATCAGGCTAAAGGTCAACCCCACCAATAATTATAAGGATCAGATAAGATGACGTCATTTCTTATCAGACACCTACAGTAACCCTATAATTATCATATCAGCACTATTCTTATCAATATTCTATTCTATTTAATGATATCTAATCAATATTCAAAGGAAAAGGTGACAGATACAAGATGAAGGTGGGGGGAGAGGTGAGAAGAGCAACTGGTGTACAATGTGAAAAGGGGCGGAGCCTCGGGAAAGTGTGATAAGTGATAAGAGATTGGGAAGGAGGAGGAAAGGGTCAATTGGACCTTCTGGTGGGCTCTTTTGAGCAGGAAATTGGCAGAAATTAGAAGAAGAAGAGATAAATGGATTTTGGAATGATTGGGGGAATTGGGGGAATTGGGGGTAATTAGAGGGAGATTTGAATTTTTGGGAAATTTTGGAAAAATTGAAAAAAATTTATTGGAGAAAAGGGGATTTTTTATAATTAATTTGGGGTTCTTTGTGAATTTTTCGGATTTTTGTGGGAATCGAAAAAAAATTAAAATTGAGAAAATTTTTTTTGGAAATTTTGGGATTTAGAATTTTTTTTTTGGAATTTATTTTAGGATGTTTCTAGAATTTGGTGGGTATTTTTTTTTAGCTTTCAACTTTTAAAAAATAATTTTGGTACAAAAAAGCAAACATTTCAAATTTTTTTGAAATTTTGAAAAATTGGAAAAATTGGAAAAATTCCCAAATTTTGGTCGAAAATTTTCGGGATTTTGAATTTTTTTTTTAATTTTTCAGAAATTTTTTTTGGAATTATTCTGGATTTTTAGATAATATTTTGAAGGTTTTTACAAAAATAGATGGTTCCAAAGATCCAAAAAAATTTTCAACATTTAAAAAATTTTTGAAAAAAATTTTTTTTTTTGAAATTTTTTAGAAAATTTCTTGTAAAATTCAAGAAAAATTCCCTGTTTTCACCTAATTTTCTCAAAATTTTCGCAAAAATCGGCTTTAAAAAAAAATCAACAATTTCAACTTGAAAATATAAAAAATTACGTCAAAATTACCTCAAAACCCAACTTTCCTAACCTAATTCACTTCATTTCCTCCTCCAAAAAAATCCCAAAAATCCCAAAAAATCCCTAAAATTTTCCCCGCTCTCCCACACCTTTTCCCCTTCCAAAAACCACTTTTTATCGCCTCTCAAACCGCCAAAACCATACCAAAAATAGCCGAAAACTTGAGAAAATCAGCAGAAAAGAATGCTCGAGTGTCGAAAAGCGGGGTGTGTAGCTTGTAGAGTGAAGTGGAGCCAAAAAAGTGCTCGAATTTCCGTTTTCGGCCACAAAAACATGAAATCAAATACGGGAAAAATTGGGGAAAATTGGGGAAATTTTTGGAGAGTGTTGGGGTCCGGAAGTTGGACCAAGGGTGGGTCAAGGTTCGAAAAACACAAATTTTCAAAAAAAAATATTTTTTTTGGATTTTTTTTTGAAATTTCGCATTAAAACTGACAAGAAAAAGGGGAAAAATAAGGAATTTTTTGAAAGAAATAAAATTTTTAAAATTGAAAAAAATTTTTTTGAATTTTTTTTTTGAAATTTTGTATACAAATTGATAAGAAAAAGGGGAATATGAAAAAATGGATAAAAATCAAAAAACCCCAAATTTCTAACAAAAATTCCAGAAAAACAGCCTTTTAGACGCAGACACCCAAACATTACTCATTTTCTCTCATCTTTTCATCTATTTTCCCTAAAAATGATACACTATGACGTGGCATTATTCCTTGGAATAATTAGGATTGATGGATGGGTGGTTTAGTGACAGGTGTCTTGGCAGGTGGTCACTCTCGAGTGGAAATGGCAAAAAAACACATATGGATGGGGGAAGAAATTGGGGGAGAAGAGAGAAAATGACGTGTGATGGGAAAGATGATACCGAGAGAGAAATAGGGAAAGAAGAACACGAAAAAGGTTTCGAAATCGTAGAGGTCCTTGGCAAGAGATGACTAATACCACTCTGATGGGTTTAGCAACTGGTGGGAAACCCGATCGAGAGACTAACTGGAGTCAACGTTGATTAACTTGCCAGATCGGACGGGCGCGCCGCTTACAAAACAAGCACTGCGCCGCACACCATTGAGTGTTGTGGAGGGCGATAACAAGAAAGCGGGCGCCTATGTGCAACTTTTGGGTGAACATCAAGTCGGTATCCCGTCCGATCTGGCAAGTTAATCAACGTTGACTCCCGATAGTCAAAAGTGGCAAGTTCGAAGCCAAGGTGTCGAAAATAGCGGAAAACTCTTTTGCAATGAGTGAATCATTGGAAAATCACAAAATCTAGGTTCCAGAACAAAAAAGACAATTAATTTCTCTAATTTCTAGTGCTAATGGGATCTTCTCACCTCTATGACTCAACAAGGGATCTATTTATACATTTATATATTATTACTTGGTTTTGGATAGAATGAAAAACAAGAAAAAGTGATAATCCATGTAGATTTAGGATTCCAGCTAGGATTTCAGGATTTCTCACATGACACCATTAGCATAATAACACAAAAACAAGTCCTGGAAGAAGCCAAAAATAATCAAGGTTTCGACAAAAATCGGCTGCGAACAGGCGAAATGAGACACACACGCGGGACGAGAGGAAGAGAGACGGGGCGGCGAGAGAGTGTGCGGGAGCGAGAGACGCAGACACTCCCGGGTGCAGTATGACAGGTGGCTCACTCCCGGGGGCTCATTGAGCACAACGGGAGAAGGATCGGGTGCGAGAGTGCGCACACGCAGGCTAGTGTCACAATTTTTCGAGGTTTTTTGTCTGAATTGTTGGAATTGGAATGTTCTGGAAGATTTTGGTGGGAAAGGTGGATTTGGGGAGTTTAGGATTTTTTTTTTGAAAATTGATTTTTGAATTTCATGAGTTCTAGAAAGTTCTAGAATGTTCTGGAATGTTCTAGAGAGGTTTCCAATTTTTTGTGAATTTTAAAAAATTTTTGGAATTTTGCGGAATTTTTTCGGATTTTTATAGGGATTTTTTGATTTTTTTTTCAATTTTTAAAAATTTTTACAGGATTTTTCCTGTGTTCGTTGAAAAAAACATGAAAAATTCACAAAATTAAGAGAAAAATTTGAAAAAAATTTTTTTTTTCAAATTTCTTAATGGAAGCTTTTGGTAGGAAAGGTGGATTTGGGGAGTTAGATGATTTTTTGATTTTTTTTAAACATTGATTTTTCGTTTCTGAGAGTTCTAGAATGTTCTGGAATGTTCTGGAATGTTCTGGAATGTTCTAGAGAAAATTCAAATTTTTTTGGAATTTTTAAAGGGATTTTGTGATTTTTTCCCATTTTCAAAAAAAATTACAGGATTTTTATATAATTTCCTGTTTTTGTGTAACTTGAAAAAATTTTAAAAAATTTTAAAAATTTGAAAAAAAAAGTTTCAAATTTTTTGGGATTTTTTGAAAATTCCTGATTTTTTTTTGGATTTTGATAGGGATTTTGTGATTTTTTTTTCGATTTTTTCCAATTTTTAAAAAAATTTTACAGAATTTTATTTGTTTTTGTATCAATTGGAAAAATCGTGGAAATTTCAGAAAATTTGAGAAAAAAAATCAGAAAATGACAAAAAAATGTTCAAAAAAAATTTTTTTCAGATTTTTTTAGATTCAAGTTTTTTTTGTTCAATTTTCAATTTTTAGCCTAAAACTACCAAAAAAAACTAAAAATTCAAAATTCTCACACAAAAACCAGCCCAATTCCATGAAATCTCCACTCAAAATCCACTCCCAGAATCGCTGAAAAATTCATCCGAAATTCTCCGAAAAACACAAAAGAAAACGTGAGATTCTCACGAAAAGAATCATAAAAAAGTGGGGGGAAAAGAACGTATAATTCCTCTCGACCGACTGATTCCGAAGAGATTGACTAATGAAGTCTTCTGGTCGGATGGACTTCTTTATGACCTTTTCGTCGGGAGAAAGATCAGCTTTTAGACGGGTTTTGTGAAAGATTATGACAAGGAAGTGATGATCTGCTGAACTTTGGGTACAGTAAGCCTAAGGAATCCGAAAAAATGCGAAAAAAACCAAAAAAAAAAATTTTTTTTTCTGCTCCAACTTTCAAAAATTCCTATAAATTCCATTTTCGCTCAAATTTGACAGGTAAAATGTGCAATCGATAGGTAATTTTCTCCTCTACAACTTTGCAGTTGATCACTTTCTGTTATCACTGCTCCTTATCAAGTTATCAGTCAAAAACTGAAGGGTACTACTTTTTTCTAGAAGACTAGTTTGGTTTTTCACTGATAACTTGATAAGCATCAAAGATTCGAAAAAGGGATCAACTGGAAAGTTGTAGATCAGATTTTTCTCTATCGATTGCACATCTTATCACTGAAATTTAAGGGCGAAATGATTTTTTTACGAAAAAAAACTTTTTTTGAAAAAAAAATCAATACTATCACATAAAATCTTACGATTTTTCTATTTTCCTATTTTTCCCATTTTCCCATTTTTCCCAGCGATCCGATGACAGAAGGTGTTGTGTACTACACAACTTTGCGACATTCTCTGCGTCTCCACACCCTGCCACACTATCTCTCGATAAAGTGTGATGCGAGTGAGAACTCGGCTATAAAACTGGACCTCATGGGTTATAAAAGTGGCGGTATACGAAAAAGTTTTTGAGAGATTTGATGGCGAAAAACAAGACAATCAATCAATAACTCGGAAAGAAACATGAATCCCAGTGGCCCCCTCCGAGGCCATTTGCTCTTTCGAATCGCCGCACTTGAGTGTGATTAATGGGGCGGATTGGCAGGCGAATGAGGAGGGAAAAATGAGGGGAGGAAGGTGGAGAACAAAAATCGGAAGAAATTGGAGCCAGAATCGGTGATTTTCAAGTCCGGGGGTTGATCCAGGGACTAACTGGAGTCAACGTTGCCTAACTTGCCAGATCGGACGGGCGCGCGACTTACAAAACGAACACCACGCCGCAGACGACTGGAAGTGGCGGAAGCTGATGACAAGGGAGCGGGCGCTCAACTTTTAGCAATCGGTAAGCTGCAAGTCGGTATCCCGTCCGATCTGGCAAGTTAAGCAACGTTGACTACCGATAGTTAAAAGTCACAAGTTCGAGGCCAAGGTGTCAAACTTGCGAAAAACTGTTTTGCAAAGACTTGACAATGTTACAGAAGCGTTACCAACTAACAAAGCCAAAAGAATGGACCGAACCGAACACATTGTCATTTTTCAAAAAAAGACGAGACCGAGAGAAACCGCGCACATTGTGAGTAATAGGCGTCAAACGTTCTGGACGCCGGGAGGGGGGGGGGAGGGGCCATGACTAAACGGCCCCCACTGGTCGATTTCTTTTTCGCTTTCTCTCCGGGGGGCGCTGCTCCAAAATGCTCCAAAACTAGCCGAGTCTTTTTCACAAATAGGCCCTACAGATGACGGATTGGAAATGGAAAAAGAGAACAAGTTGTTTTTTGGCGGGGAAGTTTGGAACGGATCATATAGAAGAGAAAAGAATTGACAAAAGAAATGCGAAAACTGGAAACGAAACATTTTGCGAAAAGAAGGAGGAGGTGTTGAGGATAATTGCCATCGGTGGCCGCACGGCCACCGCAAACAATTCGGCAATTTTCAGAAGAAGAAGAAGAAGTCGTGGAATCAGAAGAACAAGAATTCTGGATTTTTCATTTTCTTTGTTCAGCGATAGTTGTTTTTTTGGGGGAAAATGGGAAAATTTGGCAATTATACCTTGTTTTTAGGACATTTTTTGGAGAATGATAATGGATGGGTTACTGTAGGGTGAAATTGTGGGGTTTTCTGGAAAAAATAGGAAAAAGGGAGAAAAATGAGCTTGAAATGTAAGACTTGAGCAAAAAAAATTTTTCAAAAAAAAAATGTTTTTTCAAAATTTTTTTTTGGGAAAAATAGGAAAATTTGGCAATTATTCCTTGTTTTTGGGACATTTTTGGGAATTCTGGTAGGTGGGTTACTGTAGGGTGGAATTTTTATTTTTCTGGAGAAAAATGAGTAAAAATGGGGAGGAAAATGAGCTTGAAATGTCAGAATTTCAAAAAATTTGAAAAAAAAATTTTTTTTTTCGAAATTTTTTTTCAAAGATTATTATTTTTTTGGGGAAAATTAATTAATTTTGATTATGTCAGTACTGGAAAATTTTCAAAAAGAATTAGAATCACAAGAAAAAATTTTCGAAAAAAATTTTTTTTTCGAATTTTCAAAAATTTTTTTTTCAAAATTTTTAATTTTTTTGTTCAATTTACCAATTTTTGGTTTTATTATTCCTGGGAAAATTCTAAAAATTTGGGAATTTCAGGAAAAAAAAATTTTTTCGCCGAAAAAAATTTTCTATTTTTGATTTTCACAATTTTCAGATAATCTAGCTCATCTGAATTCTGCAGAATCTCTACCAAAATTTTTTTGAACATTTTTAGGCCCTTTAAATACAAAATGTCTTGAGATGGGAAAAATTGGTCTATTTTTAACAAAGTTACGATTTTTTGCAAATCTTTTAAAGTTTGAAAAGTCCAAAAATATCGCAGCCCAAAAACCACATCACACTACACAAAATCCCGCAGAAGAAATCTTCAAAGATTTCTCCTTTTTCCTTTTCTCCAAAACGACGACACATAATAGAATGAACACACACACACAGAAGCATTCAATTCAGTGAGTGTCTAGTCATTCCTCCGGAAGAAAAAGAGATCTCGCGGCCATCTGTCCGCTTCCAATCGAGAGTACGGGCATTCCGCGCGGAAAACCGCGCGGAACGAGTTTATGTCAAGTTGGAATAGGTGATCAAAGATTTTTGCGTCGTGTGAAGCAAGAAGAAGCTTTATGGGAACGGTCATAACACAATCTGACCTGTGAGAAGATGAAAGTTTTATGAGAGGGATTATGGTAGGACAGGGGGGGGGGAGAGGGGGAAAAACCAATTTACGAACGGTTAGAAGCGTTTTGGTGATGATTCAGAAGTATGGATGAGAAAGATTCAGAAGACTAAGTTCTTGGAAATTTTTTAGGAACGTTAAAAAAAAGTTTGGTAAAAAAAAAATTTTTTGTGAAAACTTTTTTTCAAAATTTTTTTTGAAAAAAGATAACGATTTTTATGTCTAATTCAACTGGAAAAGCTTATTTTTAGGCCAGAAATTGACAAAAAAATGCATTTTTTTTCTCGAAATTTTGTTTGCTTTTTTTCAAGTTTTTCTGGGCTTTTTCAGGTTTTTTTCCAATTTTTTGGCCCAAATGATTTTTTTTTGAATTTTTCAAAAAATTAGGCCAACATTTTAGGCCAATTTGGACTGCAAACGCCTACTTTTAAACCAAAAATTGAGAAAAAAAATTTTTTTGAAAATTTGCTTTTTTCAGGTTTCTTTCTCAATTTTTTGGCCTAAATTTTTTTTTGAATTTTTATAAAAATTAGGCAAACAATTTTCAGGTCAATTTGGACTGTAAACGCTTATTTTTAGGGCAAAAATTGGAAAGCAATTTTTTTTTTTGAAAATTTACATCGTTTTCAAGTTTTTCTGGGCTTATTTTGCTTTTTTGAACCAATTTTTAGGCCCAAATAATATTGTTTCAATTCTTACAGTAATCCTACCTCTAAACCGTTAGTTTGAACCAAAAGTGCGCGACATTTTCGAAAAATGACTGGCTAATGTGACCATTGGATTTATTGGATTGGATGGGTGGTATTATGATGCAAATGCGAATCAAATTCTATTGGATACGATTTTAGGGGCTTTTTTTGAAAATTTTTGGGAAAAGTTTTGTAAACAAAACAAGTCCCTACTTGTTTTTTCTTGGAGGTGATAATTCAATTTATTCCTTCTTTTCTTTTGTTTTTCGAAATTTGGGAAAATTTGATTTTCACAAAAGCTGCTATTTTTTTATTGATTTTTCCTAGCCTTATTTTAAGAGATGGTTGAAAATGATCAACTGATAAAAATTATAGGAGGACATTTTCTATCACTAAAAATTTTTTTCAAAATTTTTGGGGCTCAGGGCTCCAAGTCAGGAACACTACTAAACTGACACTTGTCGAAATGTGTCTAGAGGGACACCTAAATTAACTTTCACACAATTTCTCACAAAATTTGCATATTCTCGTCTACTAAATGTGTCGAAATGTGAAGCGCGACACATTTTCTTATCGGTTTCGCACATCTTTGGGACCCCGGGACCACTCCGCGAAGGGGGGAGCTGTAAATTGCGAGAAGACGACGACGATGAGGAGCGAAGAATAATTTGATAATCTCTTTTCCTCCCCCCTTTTCTTTGTTGTTGTTGTTGGTGTGGATTTGCGGAATTCCTAATTGGATGATGATTTACGGATCCGAGCAGGCACGAAGAAGGAAGAATTATGGGTTTTGGGGGTTTTGAGGGGTTGGATTTGACAATTTAAAGGAAAAACTTACTTTTCATTTATTTTTCCAATTTACTTTACGATTTTCCTGTATTTTTTCAGTTAAAAACTTGAAAAAACGGAGCGATAAAATTAAATTTAGGCCCGGCTACGGTGATAAATATTAAAGGCGCATACCCCATTAGCTCTGCGGGTCTCGCCACGAAATGATTTTTTGAATTTTATTTAAATTTTATTGCGGGAAAAATCGTATTTTTCCGCGTTTTCTCCCGTTTTTCGACGTTTTTCAGATTGAAATTGATGAAATTGTGTCATTTTATTTGTTTTTCAGTGTTTTTCAGCAAAAAACCGACTAAATAAACCAAAAAATCGGCTGAACAGGCGAAATTCAAGTGAAAATTAACTTCTTTCAAAAAATTTCAATTTTAGCCTGGTTTTGCAACTGTTTTTTGGATTTTTGTATGCAAATTTCTCAATTTGACTGTAAAATCAAATTAAAAATCAAAATATTCCTTGAAATCTTCAAAAAATCAGCAAAAATGAAAGAAAATCAGAATTTTTGAAAAATAAAAACCCAAAAATCGAATTTCACACCGTTTTTATTTAAATTTTCAAGAAATTCAATCAAAATGCTTTTATTTGACTAAAAATCGCCTTAATTTCAAAAAATACCTGTGATTTTTCTGAAAATCAACAAAATTTTTTTTAAAAATCCAAAAAATTTGATTTTTTCCCGATTTCAACCGATTTTTTCAGCTTTATGTTTGAAAAATTGAAATTTTAACGACTATTCAGATGAAAAATCAAAAATCAAAAGAGTTTTTCATAAAATCAGCGAAAAAACCAAAAAAAAAAATTTTTTTAATTTCTGGTCGTTATTTTACGATTTGAACCAGTAAAAGTGACATTTTGAACCGAAAAGGTGTCTCAGAAAAGTGAAAAAAGTGCATTAGGTATTAAAAGGAGCCCTGAAAAGTGACACAATGCTCGAAATGTGCTCAGCGGCGAGCTGCACACGCCGAGATTTCATTTCAATTCATGCATATTGAATCTGAATCTTTTCGGCCTTCTCCTCCGTCGCTTCTTCTTCTTCTCCACGTCTTCTGAAGCGAAAATTCAATTTCCACACACACACACACAAATTTCTTCTTCCGTGTCAAAAATGTGTCATTTGCAGACAATGTACGAATCTCAGTCAGTGTCTCTTTTATTATTCTATGCAGTTTTTCGAAAATTCTCGTTTTCGAGAAACTAAAAGAAAAGAATATGAAAAATGGACATTTGTCGCCGGAAAAAAGCAAAGAAATGAGGGGAAAATGGGAAAAACAAAGAGGCGAAACCCGCACAATTACAGCCAAAAATATGAGAGAATGTGAGTGGAAAATGGGGGATATTGCGTGTTTTTTGGGTCTCGGAACGAAATTTAAAAAATTTGAATTTTTCCAATTTTTAGATTTTTTTAATTTAAAAAAAAATCGATAAATTTCCAACATTCGCTTCGAGACCCAAAACCAAAATTTTTTAATTTTTTAAAATTGACCTAATTTTTGTCTGAAAATCTATGTGATAAAGCTGTAAAGAAAAATCGACAATTTAGGCCTAAAAAACGGGTATCAAGGGTGCGCTAAACAAGGGCTAATCACTGGTGATAACTGAGCAATAAACGAGAATCTGATAACGGAAAAAACTAGATGATCTAGTGGAATTCTAGGTGAAAATCTGGGGGAAAATCAATTTTCTCAATTTTTTCCCGGCGGAGTTGGCGGTTTTGTGCTTCCAGAAGCCGTGCTCCACGATCGCATTTTCTCCGACATTTCGTGGACTTCTGAGCTGACCTGAAAGCGGGAAATTTGAAAATTTAGGAATTTTCGAAAGAAAAAAAAATGAAAATTTGAAATTTTCGGGTTTTTGCATATTTTCCGCCAATTTCCGCTCGTTCTCTGACTTGTTTTTCGGAAAATCGCGTTTCTTTTCCTCGTGGTGTAAAATGTGATCAACTGATAGTGATAGTGATAAGGATCTGCAGTGTGATCAATCTTTGAGCGAAAGCAAACATTGATCTGTGAAAAGTGAGGTCGGAGAACGCGGAAAAAGTGGCAAATTGAGCAAATAATGTGGTTTTTGAGGAGAAAATTAGCCGATTTTCAGTGATTTTCAGTGGATATTCAGCTTTTTCTAAGGAAAATTCGCAAAAATTGACGTTTTTTGGGAAAATTTGCTGATTCTCAGTGATTTTCATGGGTTTTTAGCTTTTTCTAGGGGAAAATTAGCGGAAGTTGACGTTTTTCGGCAAAAATTAGGCAATTTTCAGCTATTTTTCGCTAAAATCTATAAAATCCAGCCAAATTTTCAAAAATACACACAAACCTTCTTGGAAATCTCTTCGTATTCCTTCTTCAAATTGTCAATGACCCATTCGACGCCTTGTCGGCCCTGAAAATGGAAAATTCACTGAAAATTGTGAAAAATCGCTAGAAATCAGGAAAAAATCAGAGAAATCCTGAAATTTCCGGGTTTTTCGAAAAAAAAAACTGGAAAAATCCAGGATTTTCTCCAGATTTTTGAGCATTTTTCTGGTTTTTTTCTAGATTTTTTGCTCCACTCACTTTATTAGCATTTTGCGAATAAATGCTCAAAAACGTCCTTTCGCAATAGTCGGCAAAGGCGGGGAGGGTGATAGTGACGATGACGTCCTGCTTCAGAATCGTCTTGTTCGGGTCTTCGATGTCCGGTTTGTAGGTCAGCTTCTCGTCGACACGAAGGAATGATGAACCGTTTAGCTGGAAGGAAAAAGGGATTTTTGAAAATTTGAAGTAAAAAAATTGAAATTCAAATTTTAAGATTTTTCAAAAAATCGGAAAATTTCAAATAAAAAAAGATTTTAAAAAAATAATTAAATCAAATTTTTTTAGTTAGAAAAAAATTAAACCTAAACTTTAAAAATTTTTTTTTAATGAGAAATTTCGATTTTTGAAATTTTTTTTTTCAAATTTCATTTTTTCTCTCGATTATTGAATTATTTTTTATTAAAAATTCCAATAAAAAATGATTCAAATATCGAGAAAAAAATCAAAAATTTTGAAAAAAAAATTTTTTTTTTCAAATTTTCAATTTTTTAAATTTTTTTTAAATTCAATCAATTTTAATAAAATGCAAATAGATATTTCTTTTTTCTGTATATTTTGATTCTTTTTTCATTATATTTTCTCTTCAATTCCCCATCGAATTTTTCATACTCCCCGCCCGATACTCACATTTCTCGTCGTCAACGAAAACTCTTTTTTCGTCGGATCAATCACTGTGTACTCATGTGAATATTGTGTGCCAGAGAACCCGGTGAGCTGGAAAAAATACTTGAAAAACGAGAAAAATCACGTGAAAATCTGTCAGCTCTCTCGGGGGTTTTGGCCGTTTTTTGAAGCAGCTGACGCGTGTTTTTCACCGATTTTTTCATATTTTTTTGAAGTTTTGAAATATTTTTTTATAAAAAAGTGAGAGAGTCTATAAATATAAATACCTTTGTTGCCCATGATGGAATGCTGAAATGCGACTGAATGATGCGTTCTGTGAGTATTTTGCCGGCTTCCAGGGTCTGTTTGACGACGTCGATTCCGGTGACGGCACGATTCAGCGGGTTTGGGTACTTTTTGAATGCGGCCATCGCGACGGTTTCCCATTCGTGACTGGAAAAGGGAAAATTCGGGGTTTTCTAGAAAAAATCGGGGAAAATAAGCACTTTTCCTATTTTTTTCAAATTTTTCGGTGTTTTTTGCGATTTTTAGAACGTTTTTGAATTAAGAGCAATTTTGCGAAATTTAAAATTTTTAAAAAATTAATGCTGGCTAAATTGGAGAATTTTTGAAAAATTGAAAAATTAACCAATTTTTTTTCAACTTTTTTGGCGATTTTTGTGATTTTTCTGGAATTTTTTTTCAGATTTTTGAAATTTCAAAGATGGTTGAATTTTTGTCATTTTTCCCCGGAAAATTGGGAAAATTTTGAAAAAAAAATTCAAAAATGCTAAATTTTTTTCTTAATTTTTTTGGATTATTCTTGGCACATTTGACCTAGATAAAATATCTCAAAACGATAAAAACCACTCAACATTTGACGGAAAAATGTGAAAACATGAAATTATAAGTGATTTTTAGCATTTTGCGTATATTTTGAGCCATTTTATCCTGGTAAGAAGCGCCAAGCATTTTTTAGAAAATTTGGGATGTTTAGGATGATTTTTAGAATTTTTCATCGCTTTTCTCTTGAAAAATCTCATTTTTCCATGAAAAACCTCGAAAAACTCACTCAAAAGTGTGTTCGCTAGACCAGATTCGCATTTTGCTGCGTCGACGACTGAATGAATGAAGTGTAAAGTAAACTGAAAAATGGAACGAAAAGTCTCTTGCAAGAAGAAAGGAAGGAGTTTGGCGGGCAAACGGAATCGGGTGGAATGACGGAGGAACGAGAAAAAAACTGATAAGAGTCGGAGGTCGAGACGAGGAGTCGAGAGACGACGAGACGCAGACGACGAATCGAGACACGGATCGCACAGAGAACAGAGTGTATCATGTGAACTTTGGCATTGAATCGGGCGAGAAAACACGTCATTTGAGGGGGAAAAAGGACCATGTGATGAGTGAACTTTATTTGAACAACGATTACGAAATATGAGAGGTGTTTGGTGGTGTTTGCTCTTTTTCAGGGTTTTCAGGGAGTTTTCTGATAGTTTTCGAGGGATTTTGCTTTATTTTCGGTTTTTTGATTATTTGAAGCTTTGGAGAACAATCTGGAATATCCATGGAATTTTTTGAGCGATAAATCTGAAATTTTAGCCGAATTTGGGAAATTCGAGAGAAATTTGTGAAGAATTGAGTAGTTTTCTACACGTTTGCTTTGAAACGTCGCTTGGCAGCAAAACCGCGCATTTTGAAGTGGAATTTGTGAGAAATGTCGTCATGGAGACTGGGAAAGGGCGGAAAATATGGAAAAACGGGGGGAATTTTGAGTTGTTTCGGAATTTTAAAGATTTTTTAACAGGAAAATGTGATTTTTTATTATTTTAAAAGCTTGCCAACTGCAGAATTGTGGAATATCGCCTGGATTTTTTTTCGGACTAAAATTACAATTTTTGTACAAACTGGCCTGAAAATCGCCAGAAAACAGCATTTTTTACAGTCGATGATGAATTTTTGTAATAAAACAACTTACTTTTTGGATAATTTGTTTGAAAAACGTTTTTTAATACTGAAAAATGATGCAAAATGGGCGGGAATCGCAAAAAATAGGCGAAAAAAAGAACAAAAAACGACGCTACGACACTCCGAAATGACGAATGCGCTGTGTTTATCTCGACAGGCGGCGTAATTTCGGAGTGTCGTTGGATGGAATTATTTTTCAATTTTTGTTCTGGATCCTTGTTTTCTTCCAGTTTTTGTGTATTTTTCAGTTGAATTTTTACAAAATCAAATTTGAAATTTTATTTCCAGTATTTTGAGCTATTCGCCGCTAAATTTGACCCGAAATTAAGCGAGAAAATGGGAAAACTCGAAAAATGATGTAATCCTAATTTTCAAATTTTATGATTTCCCATCGTTTCTTGTGGTTTCTCGTTCTGATTTTTTGATTTCCAATAGAATTCGAGTAATTTCACAAGTTTTTATTGCAGGAAAATGGGTTGGTTCGGTTTCGGCGGCAGCTCCGACACTCCGTCATCATCAGTCGAGTCGCCGACGACTCCAGTCGATCTCAGCGCCGGAATGAACTTCTCGGTGCCCGGATTTGATGCGCCAGCGGTAAATTTCCCTATTTCTTGAAAAAAACCGAATTTTCCCAATTTCCAGCCAGAACCATCGATGCCGGATCACTCTCCGTTCCCGGCGGCACCAGTCCTCGCCTTGGATCAACTCAAATCGGCCGGAGTGAACGTTTCTCGGCAAATGACACCTTACGTGCAGATGGATCCGTCAATGTTCATTTCCCAGCAGCCGCAGTACATTATGCCAGAGGGAGGCGTCACTGGAAAGGGAAAATTCGAGTTTGCGCTTGGACATATCGGGTAAATCTTTCATTTTTGAGATTTTTATCAAATTTTGACTTTCAGATGGGCAGTCGGTGGAGCGTTCGGTGTGGGATGTGCTCGCGGAGCTCTCGGCGAGCTTCTCAACCCGGAAACCCGAAAAATGGCTGGAAAACCGTGGATGACGCGTATGGTGAACGCCACAATGAAGCACGGCTCGGGATTCGCTCAACCCGCCGGCGCCATCGTCTTCATGTATTCTGCCCTCGAGATCGGACTCCGCTCGGTGCGTGCAGAAGACGAACTCAACGGATTCGGAGCCGGAGCCCTGACCGGAGCCATCTATCGATCGCCCCATGGCCTGAAAGCCTCCGGAATCGGAGCTCTCGTCGGTCTGGGAATCGCGACGGCGTGGACTCTGTCGAGCACCGATTCGAGACAACGACTCTCGGAAATGTTCACTAATCATTGAATTATTGACTCTTTCCCCCCAAAAAGTGTTTTTCTGATGCTCTGACTTCTGGTTTTTGTTGATTTTTTCCTTTTCTTTCTCGATTGTATTCCTGTTTTCGCTCCCCGTAGATTCTATAGAAACACCATTTATTTTCGAAAAATCCCAAAACTGTACAAAAATTACAAAAAACAAAATTCCAGAATCTGAATCTAGAGTCTTCTGGCAGCACGTCTTCTGTATCCTCCCTGCTGTGGCTCTGGCTGCTCGACCTCTCCATATCCCACAGTTCTCGGTGGACACGGACAATAAGCGGCATCGGCTCCCGGAGCTCCCTCGACACCATTCTCTCCAACAACTCCATCCGGTCCAGTCTCCCCATCCTTTCCAGGAGCCCCGGCGATTCCCTCGGCTCCTGGAGCTCCCGGAGCACCATCCTCTCCATTGGCTCCATCCTGTCCAGCAGCTCCAGCTGGTCCTTCTGGTCCCTGTGGTCCCGGAGCTCCTTGTCCACGCTGTCCATTCTTTCCTGGAGCACCATCCTCTCCATTGGATCCATCCTGACCAGCTTCTCCAGCATCTCCCTGTGGTCCAGCGGCTCCTGGAGCTCCTGGAGCACCCGATGGCCCATCCTGTCCTGGCTGACCATCCGGTCCAGCTGGTCCAGCTTCTCCATCAGGTCCCTGTGGTCCCGGGGCTCCAGCTGGGCACTTGATGCATTCGTGCTGTGCATACGGATCGATTGGCGATGGGATTCCGTCGTGACCATTGGATCCAGCTTGTCCCGGTGCGCCATCGTCTCCTGGGAGTCCGGGCTCTCCGGGGGGTCCTAAAAATATATAAAATATATTGGAAGAAGCCAAAAAAATCCAGGAATTTGGAAAAAATGGGGAGTTTTTTCATGAAAAAATGAAAAAAAAATCTCAAAAAAAAAAAAATTTTTTGTTCAATTTTTCGAAATTTTTGTGAAAAATCTAGAAAATTAGCCAATTTCCATAAAATTTGATAGAAAATTAGATAAAAAGATATTATAGTCGTTTCGCGGCGATTCTTCTATTGGGTCTCACCACGAAAATGGTCTTAGGCTGAAATACGGCTTCAGGTCCAAATTTTGACACTTTTTTTCAATAAAAACGAGTGAAATTACGTGATTTGACCGATTTCCAGCCAATTTCCAGCAGTTTTCACCGATTTTTAGTGAAAAAACATGTTTTTTCCGGGAAAAAGCGCTAAAAACACAAAAAGACATGATTTTTCCTGAAAAATCGGTAGAAACTGCTGGAAATTGGCTGAAAATGATTCAATTTACCTAATTTTACCCATTTTTATCAAAAATAGTGCCAGAACCTGGTCCAGAAGCCGTACTTCAGCCGAAAATCATTTTCGTGGCGAGACCCATATTGTTTTTTATCAAACTTTATGGAAATTCGTTAATTTTCTCGATTTTTCACGAATTTTTGACTACATTTTTCACTTTTTAAGAAAAAACCAAAATTTTGACATTTCGTTCCAAGACCCATACCTGCTGGTCCAGCAGGGCAGTTATTCGGCTGTGGTCCACAGTTGCAACTTCCTCCGGCTTGACGTTTTCCTCTTCTGAACAGCACTTCGAGATTCTGTCCGGACGATGCACCATTTTGTGCGCTGATCATCTTGTTCCACGCGTCATCGGCGAAAAGCTGCAATTACAGTAATCCCCGGTGGTCCACCGATGACCCACATACCTTGAACTCGTGCATATCGTCCATGACATCGAAGTATAGAGAGTTGATGTCATTGAACAAGACTCCAGCGATCACAAGTGCTCCCAGAATAGTCACACCTGAGATTCCGGCCAAGGTACCTGCTACGAAGCGAGACATCTTCAGAATCTGTGGGAATTCTGAATTCTGAATCCCCCTGTTTCCCCTTTTATATAAGACCGGACTTGATTGTCAGCTGAGATTAGACCAGGTGTGTTTTATCGCGCGGTTGTATCACACTGTTACACTTTTACGGGTGGCCTTTACTTGAGGCTTTTACTCTATTTGAATTCCTGTGAAGATTTGGCAGGTTGATAAGCCCTTCAAAAGAATTTGGGCCGAACCGGGAGTCGAACCCGGGACCTCTCGCACCCGAAGCGAGAATCATACCCCTAGACCATCCGGCCGCTGGCGACTCGCCCGCCGGCGTGCCTTGATAAGCTCGCTGCTAGGGGCAACTTGTTGGCCAGGCGGTTAACTTTGGAGATGAAGATGTGGTAAGAAAGGGATTCTGAAGGACGTCATCTGAATCTTAAAGTATCTTCTGAACCCTTAGAATCGTTTGAAACTGGCAAATTTGTTGAAATTCTACGTTTTTCGGTTTTTTTCCGCCGTTTCAAGGTAGATAGCCATCTTTTTGTCGCCTTTCCGCTTGTTTACCACGCGCACTTTGTTTAATGGCTTATTACGCCTTCTATCTCGCAACATTCGGAACAGGTTTTTTGAAAGATCTCAAACGAAACTTTTTGGTGATAACGGATTGATAAGATATTGGGGTTGATCAGCTGGAAGAAGGGGAGAGACTTGCATTTTTCAACGATTTTTTTCACAATTAAAAAAACTTTTTTAGCGATTTTGTTCAACTACAAAATTGAAGTTTACACCTTTATCTAGCACAAAAAATTAATTAGACAGTGAGAAAAAAATCACAAAAAACAGAATTGACTGAAGACAAAAAAGAAGACAGTTTGGATTTTTGACAAGTTTTCATTTTTCTGCGATTTTTTTCACATGTTCAAAAAATTTTTCAGAAGTTTTGATCAATTACAAATATGATCTTAACACCTTCATCTAATACAAAAAATTTATTTGGAAGCCAGAAAAAATTTTTTAGACGATTTCTATCAAGTCAAAAATTTTTAATTTTTAATTTTTCACCGGTTTTCCCCGATTTTTTTCGTTGTTTCAAAAAATTTTTCAGCAATATTGATCAACTACAAAATTGATGTTTACACCTTTATCCAGCACAAAAAATTTATTAGAAAGTGAGAAAAAATCAGAAAAGTCAAAATTGATCAAAAAGAAGACAGTTTCCATTTTTGACAAGTTTTCATTTATCAATGATTTTTTTCGCACTTTCAAAAAAATTTTTAGCAGTTTGGTTGTGTATCATGAAACAGTAAAGTTCAATTCGGATGGTGACACGAGAAGTTGTCCGAGTGAGCTGAAGCAACGAGGAACTTCGGAAACGATCGAGCAGATGGGGAAGCTAAGGAATCCGTCATCGAGCCGGTTGGAGTAGTCGAGATGAAAGAAAAGAATGTCATAAGTTTCAATTTCTTATCGGAAGACCATTCGAGGTACACGTCGACTGCTGCGCCGGCCGCACATCTTCGGTTACCTCGGGTGGTTTAGAGAACATCTATGAGCTGGTGTGCCGACCCCACACTCACAAATGCCCTCAAATGTAAAAATGTCAACTCACATTTTTTAAATTCAAAATGTTGAAGTTGGAATTCAGCGGAGGAGATGATGCGAAGTGGAGAGGTTATCCAAGTCGTTGCGGGAGCTGGAGCAAGTGAAGACGTCGTGGAGTCCATCGGAAGACCAAATCCGTCGCAGAGTTCGTTGAAGTGGATGAGATGAAAAACAATGAAGGATTAGTAGTAAGAAATGCTCATCAGAACTTTACCCGAGGTGCCCTTCGACTGCTGCGCCGGCCGCACATCTTCGGATACCTCGAGTGGTTCAGAGGACATCTGTGAGCTGGTGTGCCGACCCCACACTCACAAATGCCTCTGGAAATTCAAAATTGCAACTCACATTCTCTCAAATTTCGGAGATCAGCTAGGAGAAGACGAGAAGTCCAGAAGAGGGCTGTCCAGGAGTGAGAGAAGCTTGTGTAATGAAATTTTTTGCCGATTTGAAAAGCAACTGATAAGCGTTATCAGTACCCTAGATCTAAAAGGTCAGGCCAGGGAAAGGTCAACACGCTGCTCCTTTTTTGAATTCTACAGACTGTAGGCTACAGTACTCATTTGTTCAAATTCAAGTCAAAAATTGCTGGTTTTTCATTTTTCAGCAATTTTCCCCGATTTTTTTCGGCTTTTCAAAAAATTTTCAGCGATTTTGTTCAACTACAAATATGATTTTAACACCTTCATTTATCAGGAAAAATTTATAAGAAAGCGAGAAAAAATCAAGAAAGACAGAATTGATTGAAGACAAAAAATAAGAAAGTTTGGATTTTTGACAAGTTTTCATGTTTCAGCGATTTTTTTCACCATTTCAAAAATTTTTTCAGCGATTTTGTTTAACTACAAATATGATTTTAAGATGCGTTATCTGTAAAACCTGGACTTCCCTTGGCACAAACGCCAAAAGTATTTCAGATCGGGACTATACTCGGTCCATACATTTATATGGTTGACCTTTTTCGAAAAACAGTACCAGTTTGGTCTTGTACCGTCCCCCATGTCCAGGGGGTGTCAAAAACGATTTTTCAGGTGAAAAAATCTAAAAAATTTGAAGTTTGAGCTATGTTCAAGAAAATTTTGGTGGGTGTTTGGGGTACCCAGCGAAGTGTACAAAAAATTTGGCGTTCCTCAAAATTATCTAGGAATGTGTTTTTTGACATTTTTTGACATTACCATTTTGGTTTTTCTTTATTTTGACCCCAAATTACCCCCTATCGAGGTTAATTTTATATTTTTGCCGGAAAGCTCTCCATTCAACGGTCATTTTCGTTTTTTTACTTCCTCAAAAATCGATGACCATCATGGAGAAAAATTTAACTGAAGTTGGGGCATTTCCTGTGAAAAGTGTCACCTAAAAAAATAAAATTTTTTATCTGATTTTTCTGATTAACTTGAATATAAGGGATCGATAGGAAATTTAATGCTGATCATTTTTGCAGTTGATCACTTTTCATGATAATCATTCCCTGGCGAGATACAGCCGTTTTCCCGAAGAGCACTTCCAGGCGCGGCGAGACGGCCGGTGGAGGAGTGAGCGACACACCGCCGCGCGCGCCGAAAACTGCTGTTCAGTGTATCGATCATAACTAGGGAAGGAGGCACGGAGCAAAAAAGTGATCAACTACAAAGTTGTAGAGGAGACAATTTCCTATCGATTTCACATCTTATTGATGCAAAAAACTCAAAAATTGATCAAGAAAACTCAGTTTGAATGTCTACATTGTTAAATGGATTGCATAGCTTTAGTGTTTAACGTAAAATAATATTTAAAACATGAAATCGATAGGAAATCGTCTCCTCTACAACTTTGTAGTTGAACACTTTTTTGTCCCGTGTCTCCTTCCAGAGTTATGGTCGATACAGTAAACAGCAGATTTCGGCGCGCGCGGCAGTGTGTCGCCCACCCCTCGACCGGCCGTCTCGCTGCGCCTGGAAGTGCTCTTCGGGAAAACGGCTGTATCTCGCCAGGGAATAATTATCATGAAAAGTGATTAACTGCAAAAATGATCAGCATTGAATTTCCAATCGATCCCTTATATTTTCGTTACTCAGAAAAACCAGAAGAAAATTTTTATTTTTTTAGGTGACACTTTTCACAGGAAATGCCCCAACTTCAGTTAAATTTTTCTCCATGATGGTCATTGATTTTTGAGGAAGTAAAAAAACGAAAATGACCGTTGAATGGAGAGCTTTCCGGCAAAAATAAGAAATTAACCTCGATAGGGGGTAATTTAGGGTCAAAATAAAGAAAAACCAAAATAGTAATGTCAAAAAATGTCAAAAAACACATTTCTAGAGGATTTTGAGGAACGCCAAATTTTTTGTACACTTCCCTGGGTACCCCAAACACCCACCAAAATTTTCCTGATGTTAGCTCAAACTTCAATTTTTTTAGATTTTTTCACCTGAAAAGTCGTTTTTGACACCCCCTGGACAGGGGGGACGGTACAGGACCAAACTGGTACTGTTTTTCAAAAAAGGTCAACCATATACATGTATGGACCGAGTATAGTCCCGATCGGAAATACTTTTGGCGCTGGTGCCAAGCCCCTTCACTAAAAGTCCAGGTTTTACAGATAACGCATCTTAACACCTTTATCTAGCACAAAAAATTTATTTGGGAGTCAAAAAAATTTTTTTCAACGGTTTCTATGTAGCTAGAGGACTTCTGTGAGTTGTGGGAGCTTCTGAATCACAGAAAAGCACACAAAAGTTGGTGAAATTATCATTTGAATGTTCAGACAAAACGTTGTTGAAGGTAAAATATTGATAAAAACAGATAAAACTGATATGTTCTTTCTTGCAATTGGTACCGACTTGGATAACAATCGAGGGTCTGAAGCTTCTGGAACTTCTGGAATCTAATTCTTATGAATACCATAAACTTTCATTGCTCTTTTGAAGTTTTCCAAAACCCCCCAATAAACCTATAATCTTACAATTATTGCTCAATCGGACCCCCTTTTGTCCCATTTCAGCTGACACCACATTGTATCCTTACAATTATTGCCATTGGCACATCGACACATTGACGATCGACAAAAGCATCGCCAAAAACCGATACATTAGTCCAATCCCTTCCAAGACGTACGGACCCATTCATTCCCATCTCATAGCTCCTTCGAGTTCGGTTGCCTTTTCTACCTGCTCTAAAAATGATGATGATGAATTCCTCCTTCTTTGTCTCCCACGCCCAGTACGTTCCGATGACGGAGTACCTGGCTCTGGCTTCGGTACCGGTACCGGTACAGTACTTCCCTCCGGAGTACATCGCCGCCATCCACCAACAGTTCTATCAGACTGCCCCTGCCCTCGAGGTCCCTGCTCCGGTCACCAACCAGCACAAGATTCTCAAGCTCCAGCTGAGCCGTGAGCAGATGATGAACAATGGCTTCCCAGTGCACATCTTCCATGATGTGCACGTTCAGCCAAACGAGTACCAGCAGAACCGAAAGATGTTCGTGGACAGAGAAGGTTAGTTTTCTTATCATTTTCTTATCGTATACTAATCAATTCAACTTTCAGATTGCAACCGAGTTTGTGTTCGCTGCCACAAGAAGTTCGTTGTCGGCCCCAACGGACTCCAGGCCCGATCCCCAACGCCCGTTTGCTTCAACCCGATTACAGGGGCTAAGGAAACCTTCCATGTCACCGACCAGGCCTGCAAGGATGACCTCACGAAGTTCGAGTCGGCTCCGAAGGACATGTACAATCGAGGATCGGAAATGTTTGCCATCGACGTGGAGATGGTATTCACGACGAAAGGACAAGAGGTCGGAAGAGTCACCGTCGTGCACGAGTCTGGTGAGACTGTCCTCGACCTGTTTGTGAGGCCTGCGGCCGAGATTCTTGATCCAATGACAAGATTCTCGGGACTGGTAGTGGAGGATCTGACCAGAGCCACTGAGACGATCGATTCGGCCAGACAGAAGCTGCTCTCGCTCATCACGGATCAGAGTATTCTGGTGGGACACGGGCTTTATGGAGACCTCAAAGCACTGGGAATCATCCACAACAGAGTGATAGACACTTCAGTCATCTTCCGTAGACAACGACGACGTCCTTCTCTCCGACACTTGACTGCTGAACATTTGGGATGGACGATTCAGCAAGAGACACACTGCTCCCACGAAGACGCCCTGGCTGCCCTGAAACTCGTCTACTTTGCCATCAACAATCCACACTTCTTGGCTCCAGAATTCGAAAATGCACTGCAGGGACTTTGATAATTTATAACTGTTGATAATTTTATTTTAATAATTGTAATAACTTCTCCAAAAACTCAAACAAAAACAATAAAACTCCTTTTTTTAATCCAATGTTTTTCTCTTTTTGTTCCAGTCAATTCTAACCCGTCTTCTCCCTCTCCTTTTCACCCAAAAGTGAATTTTCTTCAAGTCATGTTTGGGTGTAATTCTGATTTTGATAGGAGTTTCTGCAAGTAATTGAAGCAATTATATCACTAGAATTCCTGTGAAAAGTTGGCTAAATCTTGTCTGACACGGTATGCTTTCATAGAATCTGCATCATTTCGGCGCAATCCGATAAGTGTCTGTGTTCTTTCATGGAGTTTGATATCGTCTTGGACAACAATCTGAAACTTCTGGAGCTCATGGAATCTATTTCTCATTAGTTAATCGTACTCCAATCAGCTCTGCCGAAAGTTGATGAGAAATGTGTGCTTGGTCTTGAAAAATCAATAAAGTGCTGTCTGTAACTACTGAGAATTTCTAGACGGAACGGACTACGGTAGCTGGAACCAACGAGGAACTTGAAATGTTATTAAAGTGAACGGGTTACTGTAGTTACAGAGTTGAATTCCAAACTCCTTTCCAATTTCCTAGTTACCATAAACTTCCAGTATTTCTTTGAAGTCTTCCCCAATAAACCTCCAATCTTACAATTATTGCCCAGTCGGACCCCCTTTTGTCCCATTTACAGCTGTTTCGGTGCTCTTTGTCCTCCCATTTCAGCCATCACCACATGGTAACCTTACAATTTATCTTACAAAAAGTCAGAGCCATCCCGACCAAAACGCGCAACGCCCACTTCCGACACATTCGTCCCACCCCTTCCAAAACGTACGGATCCATTCATTCTCATCTCATAGCTCCTCCGAGTTCGGTTGTCTAATAAACCTTTCTCTGCTACCATGATGATGTCTACCCCAATGTACTTTGCCCCATCCCAGTACGTTCCGATGACGGAATACCTGGCTCTGGCTCGGGCTCCAGTGCCGGTACAGTACTTCCCTCCGGAGTACCTTGCCGCCATCTACCAGCAGTTCTATCAGACTGCCCCGGTCCATGCTGCTCCTCCAGCTCCATCCTCCTCCCCTAAGCTCTACAAGCTCCAGCTGAGCCGTGAGCAGATGAGAGTGAATGGATTCCCAATGAGAATCTTCGACGACGTGTGCATTGAACCCAATGAATACCAGATGAACCGAGAGATGTTTCTTGAGAAAAATGGTTAGTTTTTTATCAGTTCCTTATCATTCACTAATCAATTCAACTTTCAGATCTCAATCGAGTGTGCGTCCGATGCCACAAAAAGTTTGTCGTCGGCTCTGATGGACTCCAAGCCCGATCCCCAACCCCAGTCTGCCACAACCCAATCACAGGACATCCGGATAAGTTCCATGTGACGGATCAAGCATGCAAGGAGGACCTCAAGAAGTTCCAGTCGGCACCGAAGGACGTATACAACCAAGTGCCAGGGATTTATGCCATCGACGTGGAGATGGTATTCACGACGAAAGGGCAAGAAGTGGGACGAGTCACCGTCGTGCATGAATGCGGCAAGCCAGTGCTCGACTTGTTGGTCAGACCTGAAGCCGAAGTATTGGACCCCATGACAAGATTTTCGGGACTGGTGTTGGAAGATCTGGTCAATGCAACGGAAAACATCGACTCTGCCCGCCAGAAGCTGCTCTCGCTGCTCACCGATAGGAGCATTCTGGTTGGACATGGACTGTACGGCGACCTGAAAGCTCTCGGCATTATCCATCGCAGAGTGATAGACACGTCAGTGATCTTCCGGAGACAACGAAGACGCCCATCTCTCCGACATTTGACCGCCGAACACCTTGGATGTAGCATTCAACAGGAGACACATTGCTCACATGAGGATGCACTGGCTGCCTTGAAACTCGTCTTCTTTGCCATGGACCACCCGCACTTTCTGGCACCGGAATTCGAGAATGCACTCCGAGGACTCTGATGAATGATAACTGTTGATAATTTTATTGTAACAATTGTAACAATCCTAAAACCCAAAAAATAATAAAACTTTTTTTTTCAAATTCACCGTTTTTCTCGTTTAGTTCCAGTCAATTCTGTCCAATCTTCTCCCTCCGTTCTCAAATCTTTCCATTGAGTTCGTCGTATCATTCACAACAGCTGGAATCTTCAATTTGACAATTTCTAGTCAAAATTGGCCCTCGAAGCTCAGAGAAAGATCTTCAACTGTTCTCGGCCTATTTTTCACTATTTTCAAGTGATTTTTGCCTTTTTTAAACATGTTTTGGTCAACTTTGAGCCACTTTCATTGAAATTGGCATTATCTTCAAGTCATGCTTTGAGTGTAATACTGATTCTGATCGAGAGTTACTCCAAGTTGTGGAAGCTCCTGCATCACCGGAATTCTACCGAGAAGTTGGCTAAATCTTGTCTTACACTGTGTTCTTGCATGGAATCGGCAGTGTCTTGGCGCAACTTAATTTGGAAGCTTCTGAAACTTCTGGAATATATTTCTAATCAATTTGTTGTGCTCTTGCTGTCTGTAACTACAGTAGTCCAACTACCATTCCATAATCACAATCACTAACCTAGTTTCCAACCTCCTAGTTACCATAAACTTCCATTATTCCTTTGACGTCCTCTAAAAGCCCCCAATAAACCTCCAATCTTACAATTACTGCCGAATCGGACTCTCTTTTGTCCCATTTCAGCCGTCACCACATTGTATCCCTACAATTTATCTTACAATTGTCAGTGTTAGCCGCGTCCGACACATTCGTCCCAGCCCTTCCAAAACGAACGGTCCCATTCATTCTCATTTCATTCCACCTCCGAGTACGGTTGCCTGAAAACCCTTCTCTGCGTAAAATGATGATGTCCACCCCAACCCCCTTCTTCGCCGTCCCCGCCGAGTACTATGTCCCCATGACAGAGTACCTGGCTCGGGTGCAGTACTCCCAGTACCTGGCCAATGCTGCAATTCTCCAGCAGTTCTATACTGCCCCTGCTCCTCCAGTCACCAACCAGCACAAGCTTCACAAGCTTCAGCTCAGTCGGGAGCAAATGATGAACAATGGCTTTCCAGTGCGCATCTTCGAGGATGTGCACGTTCAGCCAAACGAGTACCAGCAGAACCGAAAGATGTTCGTGGAACGAGAAGGTTAGTTTTTTATCAGTTCCTTATCATTTACTTATCAATTGAACTTTCAGATTGCAACCGAGTGTGCGTCAGATGCCACATGATGTTCCACGTCAACGAAGATGGACTCCAGGCTCGCTCCCCTTCCCCTGTGTGCTTCAACAGCATCACAGGACTCAAGGAGTGCTTCCATGTGACGGACCAGGCCTGCAACGATGAGCTCACAAAGTTCGAGTCGGCTCTGAAGGGCATTCACAACCAGGACTCGCAGATGTTCGCCATCGACGTCGAAATGGTGTTCACAGCGAAAGGTCAGGAAGTCGGAAGGGTAACTATGGTTCACGAGTCGGGCACGACGGTCCTCGAGTTATTCGTCCGGCCGGAAGCCGAAGTCTTCGACCCGATGACAAGATTCTCGGGGCTTGTTCTAGAGAATCTGGTCAAAGCAACGGAGACCATCGACTCTGCCCGCCAGAAGCTGCTGTTGCTCCTCACCGATAGGAGTATTCTGGTGGGACACGGGCTGTACGGCGACCTGAAGGCTCTTGGAATCATCCATCACCGAGTGATAGATACTTCAGTGATCTTCCGTAGACAACGACGACGTCCTTCTCTCCGACACTTGACTGCTGAACATTTGGGATGGAGCATCCAGCAGGAGACACACTGCTCACACGAAGACGCCCTAGCCGCCCTGAAGCTCGTCTTCTTCGCAATCGACAATCCACATTTCCTGGCACCGGAATTCGAGAATGCACTGCGAGGACTTTGATAATTGATACTTGATAATTTTATTGTAATAATTGTAATAACTATTTCAAAAATCCCAAAAAAAATCAATAAACTTCTTTTTTTAATTCACTGTTTTTCTCGCTTGTCTCCTCCCTCTTCTCCCCCTATTAGCAGCCAGAATCTCGAGTTTCTCCATCAAAAAAGGGTTCAGGAGCTCGAAAAAGAGCCCCATGCCTGCAAAAAACCCAATTTTCAGTGGATTTTGGTCTATTTTGGCAGTATTTGGTCAATTTTGAGCAATTTTCATCAAACTTTGACCGCTCGAAACCAAATAGGAAGCATTGTGCTTTTGAATGTTCGATTTACGATTTATTGTCATATTTACAGAAAGGATATGATAAGTTATCATTGATAAGTGCTATAGAATGCTTAATTTACAGAAAAACTTTCAAAAAGTTCAAGAAATGATGTTATCCATAATCCTCTGATACTCAATCCTCACAACATCATCTCGATAGGTACAAGCCTTATGATACACTGGATAAAGCCATCCGTTATCATCAACATGAAGTGTCGAGTGGTACATTCCGTGTGGGGGCTCTATGGAATGTTCTGGATTCTTCCATATCACGAATATGAATCCCTCTCTTCGGCAGATCAACGATGCTTCGACGCC
The DNA here is from genome assembly GCA_900536315.3 of Caenorhabditis becei. Lineage (NCBI taxonomy): Eukaryota > Metazoa > Nematoda > Chromadorea > Rhabditida > Rhabditidae > Caenorhabditis > Caenorhabditis becei. The sequence goes on from LR539525.1 coordinate 123,197, forward strand.
ATCGTCACGGATGTAGTCGTGAGCGGTGGAGAAGTCGAATAGCTTGTCGTCATGGCTGGAAAGAGAAAGTTCGAGGTTTTTTTCAAGCTTGAAATAAATTTTGTGTAATAGATAAAAATGATAAAAGTAATTTTGTAGTTGAACAGAATTACTGAAAAATTTTTTGAAATGCCGAAAAAAATCGGTGAAAAATCTGCTAAACGATGAAAAAAGGCAATTTTCGACTTGATGAAACCGTCCAAGAAATTTTTTTTCCACTTTGAAATAAATTTTTTGTGTTAGATAAAAATGTCAAAATCATATTTGTAGTGAAGCAAAATCACCAAAAAATTTTTTAAAATGCCGAAAAAAATCGTCAAAAATAGACTAAATTTTTCAAATTTTCAATCTGTTTACTCATTTTTCGCCAATTTTTTTCGTCTTTTCAAAAAAATTTTCGATAATTTTGTTCAACTAAAAAATTAATTATGATACCTTTACCTAACCCAAAAATTCGATAATTTTGTTCAACTAAAAAATTAATTATGATACCTTTACCTAACCCAAAAAATTTATTTCAAAGTCAAAAAAAATATCTTGAGGGTTTCCAATCAAGTCAAAAATTGCTGATTTTTCATCTTTTCACTAGATTTTTCGTCGATTTTTTTCGTCTTTTCAAAAAAATTTTCGATAATTTTGTTCAACTAAAAAATTAATTATGATACCTTTACCTAACCCAAAAAATTTACTTCAAAGTAAAAAAAATATCTTGAAGGTTTTCAATCAAGTCAAAAATCTGCGATTTTTCATCTTTTTAGCAAATTTTAGACGATTTTTTTCGGCATTTCAAAAAGTTTTTCAGTAATTTTGCTCAACTGCAAAGTTGTTTTTGAAACCTTTTTCTAACCCAAAAAATTTATTTCAAAATGTGAAAAAATGAAGACAAACTCACCGAAAGTACTTTCCTCTATTCCTAAGATTCCTTGGTCTTCTCTTCATTCCCATCTCCAAATCCATTTTTCTCATCCAATCCATTTCACAATCTCGTACTTCCAACATCTCCAAATCCACTGACCCCTCGAACCATTTCTTCAAGTATTCATTGAAATTCTCATAACTCAAAGCTCCTCTCGGGTTCAGAATCATCCGACGGCACGTGAATTTCAGAAAAGTCTCCTGTTTCAGCCACTGGCAATGGTTCAGAACTAGAACTTCATAGTTGACCGGAACATCATTCAAGTCAAAGCTACTGGCATCTGCCATCTCCAAGCAGAGCCCCGATTCGGCACGCATCCAAGTGAATACGTCGTTCCAAGCATCCAAGACTTCCCGATGACCCCATTTGACATGAAGTTGTTTGCAGTGACAAAATGGTAGAATACGGATTGATTGGTCGGAGTACGGTAGCATGTCAAGGTCGAGGGAAGCGTTTCCGAGTTTGGTGTTGGGGAATAGGGTCAGGAGGTGGTTGGTGAGTTTGCGGATGGTTGTGGCGACTGGAGCGAAGATGGTGTGGATTGTGTGGGCTTCGGGGCCGAGGATGCTGGAATAAAGGGTGATAAGGAAATGTCTATCAGTTATCAGGAATTTGAAATCCTGAGTCCTTGTCCTGGTGACACGTAAGGAGAGAGCCCCTATTTTCATCATTTTTCAACAATTTTTTTCGGCATTTGAAAAATTCTTTCAGCTGTTTTGTCCGACTACAAAATTGATTCTTACACCTTTATCTAGCTGAAAAAATTTATTTTAAAATCAAAAAAAATTATCTTGAGAGTTCTCTTTCAAGTCAAAAATCGCTGATTTTTCATCTTTCCTGCAGATTTTTCGCCGATTTTTTTCTCCATTTCAAAAATTTTTTCAGAAATTTTGTATCACTACAAAATTGATTTTGACACTTTTATCTATCAAAAAAAATTTATTTGAAAGCGGAAATAATTATCTTGAGGGTATTCTATCAAGTCAAAAATTGCAAATTTTTCGTTGTTTTAGCAGTTTTTGGCGATTTTTTTCTCCATTTCAATTAATTTTTTGACAATTTTATTGAATTACAAAATTGATTTTGACACCTTTATCAATCAGAAAAAATTTATTACGAAGTCAAAAAAATTATCTTGGGGGTTTTCCGTCAAGTCAAAAGTTTCTGATTTTTCATCTTATAAGCAGTTTTTGTCGATTTTTTTCAGCTCTTCAAAAAATTTTTCAGTAATTTTGTTCAGCTACAAAATTAATTCTGGCATCTTTATCTAACACAAAAAATTTATTTAAATGTGGAAAAAAATCTCATTGACGGTTTTTTTTTTATCACATCCAACTTCACTCACCCAAAGAGCCGATCCCCTTCCCTCCCATTTTTGTCCATATTTTTTCTTTTCAAATTGCAAACCCCTATAGCATAACATTACAATAGACATTCCGAGACAGTTTGGGAAAACTTTCTGATCAGAAAATGTCTGCGTTGTGCAAAATTTCGATTGAAATTCGTGGGAATTTGGTGCGAATTTGCAGGAGGACAAAATGTTTGGAATGTTTTGAATAGACGATACTGTAAGAAACCAAAAATAGAAGGAGAAAAAGACTATGATCAGTTAGGAGACAGGACTAAAAAGCCTGAATTGGCCTGGAAAGCCTAAAAAGCCTAGAAGCCTAGAAGCCTAGAAGCCTGGAAGCCTGGAAGCCTGGAAGCCTGGGAAGCCTGGGAAGCCTGGAAGCCTAGAAGCCTAGAAGCCTAAAGCCTAGAAGCCTAAAGCCTGAAGCCCAAAGCCCAGAAGCCCCTCACCCCCC
>LR539525.1:125971-150547 GCA_900536315.3 Caenorhabditis becei
CCCCCCCCCCCACTCACCAATGCTCCAACTCGGTCGTCTCATCGATCTTCACCTTGAAAAAGTCCATTTTCCTCATCGGCCCCGCCTCTTCCACATCAATAAACTCCTTCGGAACATCCTCCAACATCGTCATATCCGGCCAGAACTTCCAGTTAAAAACCGATCCATTCCCGAACACCAGACTAATTTCTGACACTGTTCTGCCGATTTTAACGTTCATATTAGTGGTAAGGATTCTTTGGGAGGTCACAAAGTTTCGGGGTTCAGAAGATTCAAGGGAGAAGAGGATTCTGAAGAATAGCTGTTGGGTCTCGCCACGAAAATGGTTTCCGGCTGAAATACAGCTTCTGGACAAGATTTTGACACTTTTTCTGATGAAAAGAGGTAAAATCGGGTGAATTTGATTGTTTTCAACCAAATTCCAGCAGTTTCCACCAATTTTCAGTACAAAAACATGCATTTTTGGGTATTTTGCAGCATTTTACGAAAAACACCTCATTTTCATTAAAAATTAGTGAAAATTGCTGGAATTTGGCGTAATTTACGTAATTTTACCAGTTTTTATCAGAAAAGGTGTCAGAAACTTGTCCAGACCATTTTCGTGGCGAGACCCAATAATATGTAACCTACAAGTCAACAGGACCCATTGTATCGATTTTCGCCTTCATCTCCTCCTTCTTATCATTATCACTGGATGATTCGTAACACTTTCGCTTCATTGGAACACTCATCATTTTTCGAATTTTCTAGAATAAATTGGGATCAGAAGGTTCTAGAAAGTATTATTGCCGTTTCGCGACGAGTCACCTGGATGGGTCTCGCCACGAAAATGGTTTTTACGGCTTCTGGGCAAAGTTTTGACACTTTTTCTCATGGAAATGGGTAAAATCAGGTGAATTTGATCATTTCCAGCCAAATTCCAGCAGTTTCCACCGATTTTTAGTGAAAATGAGGTCTTTTTGGTACAAAGTGGCAAAATACCCAAAAATGAATGTTTTTGTACTGAAAATTGGTTGAAACTGCTGGAATTTGGTTGGAATTGATCAAAATCACCTCATTTTACCCATTTTTATCAGAAAAAGTCAAAAATCCTTGTCCAAAAGCCGTAAAAACAATTTTCGTGGCGAGACCCATCCAGGTGACTCGCCGCGGGACGACGATAATAGCAGAGAAGTATAAATGTAAGTGTAATTCGCATGTGTGACAAGCCGACGTTTCCATGGTTTCGTGCCCCCGAGAGTGCATTCGGCAGAGTAGTATTATTATATGCGGGAGAAGGTGTAATCGGGGGGATTTGGTCAACGAGACGGGCGGATTTATACATATATATATATATGTGTGAGAGAGAAATAGGAAATTGAAAGGGAGTGGCTTTGCACATGACATGAAATGTGAGGAAATGAGCAGAAACTCGGTGGACAAGATGGACTTGTTTTGGATTTAATTATGACATGGTGAATTTGGACTTTGTGTGGGAATAACCAAAAAGGCAATGGGGATTTTTGAAAAAAAAAGTTTAAAAAAATGTAAATCGATAATGAAAAAAAACCCGAGACAAAAAATGGAATCTAATTTTTTTAGGCTAGCTTTTTAGTGAGATTAGCAAACTTTCTGGAGAATCTAGGAATTTTCTTGCAAAAAATTTGGGAAAGAAGGTGACAAAAAATAAAAAAAAAACTAAAATTTGCTAAAATCGTTTTTTTTAGTTGAAAATTTGAATTTAGAGAAAGCTCTCAAAAAGGTTTTGAACGATTTTCAAATAGATGTTTTCTTTTGAATGAAAGTGTCTAAATTAATTCTGTAGTTAGACAAAAAAAACTGAAAAATTGTTTGAAATTCCCGAAAAAATCGTTGAAAAACTGCTAAAAATATGAAAAATTAGCAACTTTTGACATGATAGTAAAACTTCAAGGTAATTTTTTTTTCACTTTGAAATAAATTTTTCCTGTTAGACAAAGATGCCAAAATCATATTTGTAATTGATCAAAACAGCTGAAATATTTTTTGGAACCCTGAAAAAAATCGGCGAAAAACTTCTAAAAATATGAAAAATCAGCAATTTTTGACTTGATAGTAAAAGCTCAAGATGAATTTTTTCACTTTCAAATAAATTTTTTGTGTTAGAAAAAAGTGTAAAGATTAATTTTGTAGTTCAACAGAATACTTGAAAATTTTTTTGAAAAGCCGAAAAAAAATTTTCGAAAAACTGCTAAAAAATGAAAAATCAGCAATTTTTTACTAGAGTGAAAGCCCTCAAGATGAATTTTTTTCATTTTGAAATAATTTTTTCCTGTTAGATAAATGTGTAAAAAACTAATTTGCAGTTGAACAAAACTACTGAAAAATTTTTTGAAATGCCGAAAAAAATCATCGAATAATAATGTAATGTTAATTCTGATTCCCCAATCCTGAATCCCCGGCCTAAAAGCCCAAATCCGGCCCATTCCTGTTTCCTTTGTCAATTCAATGACGTTGTACTGCAAACGGCCCTTTATTTTCCCACGAATTTCAATCAAAATCTTGCAAACCATAAACATCTATTGATCGGAACATTTTCCCGATCCGTCTCGAAATCTATTATTCGGGGGTTTGAATAGATTTCGAAATGTCTAGGAGACTTGACTAGACTAAACTAAACTACACACTTTTTGGAGGTCGATTCAGAATCCAAGAATTCAGAATCCGGAACCCTGAATACGCAAAATAGTGATTTTTCCAGAAAAATCTTTGGATTCTAGGTCATCAAGTGTAAAATCTAGTCCCCTTTCAGAAATCGATGAGAACCAAACGTTTTGGAGCTTTTCAACAGTACTGGCCTAACTTTCTCACTTTGTCGGATTCTAGGCCACCAGTCCATAGTTCCAGGACTCATCGAACTTTTCAACTTTGCTCCCAATTCCTGCAACAACCCACTCAGCCAATTCAGCACCTCTGATACCAGTTTGCTGACTTGTTGTCTACCTGCAAAATCACCCCAACTCCGTGTCTGACCACTTTTTACCAAAGAGTACACTTTTGCAAACAGTTTGTCAACAAATTCTCATTTCTTATCACTTCTCACAACTCTCTGCAAAAAGTTGCACTTAGTCCGCCTGTTTTGCAACAATCAGCTGATCGGTTTGATCAATTTGATCTCTGTCCGTTGTTGTCCTTGGCGCGAACTTCGAATCGTAAAATGGCCGTGTTGGCCAGGTTGGAATTGCTAATCAAACATGGCCAGGTTGTCCTTTTTGCTCGGGTTGGCTCCAAAAAGAGATGATAACATGATAACATCACAATTTTTGAAGGCAGCCATGTTGTCCTTTGCAAACTGGACTTTGACTTTTTTGGAGCAGGAATTGGAATTGATAATTGGGCCATAGGGAGCAAACTTGACCCAATTTCCATGATACATTGTACTTGAAAAAGTGGTCAGACTTCGGGGAGATTCTGGAAAATTTGCAAAAGTCAGCAAAGAATTTTATGGGCTCAAAGGAGCAAATGGATAGACGACGAGTCAGCAGAACTGGTATCAAAGGTTGGGGGAATCACGGGAAGGAGAGTGGGGAGGCTTGAATTGGGCCTGTTTTGGTCTAGTAAGCCGGCCTGAAAAAGAATTTTGGATTTTGGATAAAAAACCTGAAGATCCTGAAATTCGGTCCAATAACGGCCTGAAGCCTGAAAGCCAAAATTGGCCTGAAAATCTAGATGTCCCGATTTGACCTAAACGTTCAGAAGATCCGATTTTGCAACGGCCAATTAGACCTTGTTCGGCCTAAAAGCCTAAAAAGGCCCGTTCGGCCAGAAAAGCCTAAAAAGCCTGAAAACGGCCTACTTCACTTCAAACTACCAAAGTGGCTTGAATTGCCCTAAGTCTGGAAAACCAGGTTCCGCTAGTCCAAAATCCAAAGTTCGACCTGAAACTTCGGCATCCTTGAAGTAGGCCCGATTTGGCCTGAATCCATCTAAAATAGGCCTTATTTGACTTCAAAGCCTAAAAAGGCCCGATCGGCTTGTAAAGCCTAAATCGGCCTACTTCCCTTCAAGCTTCCGAGATCCGCTAGCCCCAAATCCATCGTTCGGCCTGAAACTCCTGCACCTCGCGGCCCGAATCGGCCCAAAAAGCCTAAAAGCCCACCTGATCTTCTGACCCCTCCCTGACTCAACAACCCATGACTTCTTTTCCCCGAAATTTCCAGAACTTTCCCACCATCTGAAACTGTCAACAAGCCCATTCCCCCCAGAGAACGACACACATCAAAATCAAACATTCCAATTCAGTACAGTATCAAAAGGGGGCGGGGCTTAAAAGAGCTCCGCCCCTTTTGATATGTAAATTTAGTGATAAGGGGAGTATAAAGGGAGTTGGAGAGAAGGGAAAGATCACTTCAGCTCCAGCTCAACCCAGCTCAGGACACAATGAACTCTGGAATGTTCCAAATCGCCAAGAGATTCGTCTCCGCCAATAAAAGCTCATCGGTAAGTTGAGAACTTGAGAATCCATTGAGATTCTGAATCTCGAATCTTCCAGATGATGCTCGCCAACCTCACCTTCGGCAACATGAAATCCTCCGGCACCCCTCTGGTCCTAGTCCCTGGTCTCTTCGGTACAAAGGAGAACTGGATCCGTGTCGGCCGAGAACTCAGCCAACGTCTCGGATGTATGGTCTTCGCCGTCGAGAACCGCAACCACGGTGGATCCCAAATGGCACCGTCCATGTCCTACCCCGAAATGGCCGATGACCTCGTTGGATTCATCGATTGGGTCAGGAAGATCACTGGAGAAGATCAGGTCAACCTTCATGGTCATTCGATGGGCGGAAAGACTGTCAGTCAGCTGGCGACAACTCCGGAATATGCTGGAAGAATCAAGAATCTGATTGTTGAGGATATGTCGCCATTGGGGTATCCGTTGAAGAGAGCTGGTTAGTGGGGCGGGAAATTGAAGGGTTTTTTTTTGAGAATTTTGAAAATTTCGCTCAAAAATCCAGGAAAAAATCGCGTTTTTCGTGTTAATTTCAGCAATGATCAATTTTAGCAAAAAACACCGAATTTTCAAAAATGAAAATTTTTTTTTAAAATTAAAAAAATTTTTTTTTTGAAACTTTTCCAAATTTGAAAGTTTGTTGATTTTCCTGGGAAATTGGTAGAAATAGAACCAAATTTTCAATTTTTTTTTTTGAATTTCAGCAAAAATCATCAATTTTTGAAAATTTAAAAAAAAAATTTTTCAAAATTTCCAAATTTCGAAATTTTTGATTTTCTGGGGGAAATTGGTAAAAATAGAACTTAATTTTTTATTTTTTTTTTGATTTTTATTAAAAATTACACAAATCGCAGCAAAATTTGTTCAAAATTCTGGCAAAAAATTGAAATTTTGAAAAAAAAAATTTTTCCGGAATTTTTTTTTCATTTTTTAGTGAGAATTGGGAAATTAGAACTAAAACCGCAGTTTTTCAAAATTTGAAAAATTGAAAAAATTTTTTTTTTGAAAAATTCAAATTTTCCGAAAAAAAATTTTTTTGCGAAAAATATTTTTTTTTGAAAATTCCCTAATTTCCCTCCAATTTCCTATATTTCCCTTTCCAGAATACCTGGATTGCATCAAACACATGCTCAAAACCGACATGAACAAAACCCGCGACGAAGTGATGGCCGAGCTCTCCGAGAAGGTCTCCAAAGTGCTTCTCTACCAGTTTGTTCGTGGAAATCTCGGCGAGGACAAGGACGGAAAAGCCGTGTGGACGTGCAATTTGAACGTCATCGACGACACCTACATCTATCTTCTGAGCCATGACATCCGATTCGGTGTGTTCCACGGACCGACTCTTTTCCAGCGCGCTTCGGGATCCGGATTCTTGCCGGCCGCTCACAAGAATGTCATTGAGAACATGTTCCCACATGTAAGTTTAGCTTATCGATTTTTCTCAAGATTTTTACCTAACAGTAACTTTTTTTTCAAAAAACTTGACATTTTTTGCTAATCCCCCTTTTTTCAGGTCCGCTTCGCCGAGACGGCCTGGTCGAACCACTGGATCCACGCCGACGATCCGCACTTCTTCGTCGACTCCATCTGTGAATTCCTCGAAGAGCCCGAGGAACTTCAGCTCAAATGCTATGTCTAGGAACAATACTGGGTGATTTGTGATAATATATTGATATTCCAAGAGTTGTATGATAATCTGATGAGATTTGTAATATTGAATAAACAGGGTTGGCCTTTTTTGTTGCTTTTTTGGAAAATTAGTGAATTCTGCCGAAATTTTCCTATTTTTTATTCTAGTTTTGTGAATTGGAATCCTTTTTTCGACAAATTAATATTTTTGCCGTTCCCCGGCGAGTCACCTGGTGGGTCTCGCCACGAAAATGGTTTTTGGCTGAAATACGGCTTCTGGACAGGGTTTTGGCACTTTTTTTGATGGAAATGAGTGAAAAAACATGATTTACAATGATTTCCCAGCAGTTTCCACCAAATTTTCGAGAAAATGAGGTGAGAATCGCCAAAATACCCTAAAATAACGAAATTTAAAAAAAAATAGGTGGAAACTGCAGAAATTGATAGGAACTGACTGAAATAGTGGTTTCTTACTTGTTTTAATCATAAAAAGTGAAAAAAACTTACCCAGAAGCCGTTTTCCTGCCTGAAACCATTTTTTTACGAGATCTACTTTGTGACTTGCTACAAAACGGCAAAAATGAAAGAATTTTGCCAATTGAATGCCTTTTTTCAATAAAGAATAGATTAATAAGTCAAAAAATGAGAAAAGTTTAGAAATTCGATGCAAAAAGCCACCATTTTTCGAAAAATCGGCAAACACGCCAGCACTCACTGCTGACGCACTCGGCGTGCGCTGGCGCATTCCACGCCCCCATTTCGTTCGAGATTTCGCCAATTCACGCCGCGTTTTCAAATTTTCCACGCCGATATTCGGCCCCGTTCGGCGTGAAACGTGTCCGAAACCAAGACGGGCGGCTCCCTCCCCCTGTAAACTAACCACACAGCCCAATCAACCGCCCAATCAATCGATACATTCCTTCCGTCTGTCCGTCCGTGCTCCTCACCTCCAACCCCCCCGAATAATGTCCGCGTCGTGCGATAAGAGTTTGTGTTTTGTTTATCCAATGATTTCCCTAAATTTCCCGTTTTTCAGACCAAAATTTGGCGGTTAGCAGTGCCGGAAAGCTTGTCAAAGACTTGCGTGTCAGCGAATTGAAGGTGAATTTGAAAATTTCCGGATTTTTCCCGAAATCCTCTCGAAATTGTTTATTTGTGCAGTCTTCTTGCGCAAAATAGCTGCGTTTTCGCGAAAATTCCGCGAAATAAGCCGAAATTATCGATTTTGCAGACGGAGCTCGAGAAACGCGGAATCGACAGCCAAGGCGTCAAAGTTGTTCTGACGGTTCGTCTCAATAAAGTAAGTCGATATCGATTTTTACATTTTTTTATTCGTAAACTCTTTCTTTTTCTACACAAAATGAAATAAAATACAAAAAAATAGCGGGAAGGCTTCAGCTTGTCGTCGGGGAGGTCTCCGGTGGGCAGAGCTGCAAAAAAGAGTGGTTAGACGGCTATTGTCGGGTGCAAAAAAAGCGCTTTGTTCGCGGAAATGCTGTAGCCGAGGGGAAATATGGGGAAAAGCAGGAGAATGCGAAAAATTCGGCGATTTTCGATTTTTTCCAATGAAAACTAGGGAAATTTTACAATTTTCGGTGTTTTGAGCGAGTTTCAGCGCCTTATTCCGCCGGAGAGTGGATATTCAGCCGATTACATCGAAACGAAGCTTACAAACTCATTTTCAAGCCGATTTTTGTGAAAATTAACGAATTTTTTGAAAAGTGCTCGATTCCTGCCGAAATTCACTGAAAATCGGTCGCTTCGGTGAAATTTCACTGTTTTTGGGTGAAATAGACTGTAACGAAGCTCAGAACACCAATTTTCAGCTACATTAAGGAAAAATTGATGAATTCTGTGCGAATTCGCTAGTTTTTGCTTTAAAAATCTCGCGAATCGGTCAAATTGCTCAATTTTCATCGGAAATTGGCCGGATTTCCGAAAAAGAGCCGGTTTTCGCAAAAACACGCGGGTTTTGGGTCGAACAGCTCAATTCAGCTCAATTTCCGGTTCGCTAACTCGAATTTGAGCCGAATTTCGCGAAAAATCGGTCAATTCCTCTCTGAAAACTGGTAAATCATGCGGATTTTCTCGATTAGCTCAATTTTTGCCTACAAAAGCGTGTTCCCCAGCTTGTCCCTTTGCAAAAGCCCCATTCTGCCCAATTCCCACCCTTTATCTCTCTATTTTCCCAAACCAAAGCCGGATTTCCGTCCCTTTGCATGAAAAGAGCGGCGAAAGAAGAAGTGGCTCTCTTGTTCCGGCTCGTTAGACGCCAATTCTTCGTCCTTTTCATCCGCTGTTGCTCATTGGCATTCCGTTGTGCGTCTTCTTCTGCACTTCCCCGTCTTTTTATTCATTCGTCACGCTAATTTGATCATACAAGTGGGAGAAGAAGCTTCGAGAAGGCAAAAAAAGTTGAAGAGAAATTGAAGACGTATCACTTTTCGCCTCTTCTTCTTCTTCTTTTCCCACCCATCGTGCTCTTTGTGCTCGGGGAGAGCCTTCAGGGGGCTCATTTTAAAGTGAAAATGGGCCTCTGGAGAACTGAGTTTGCATTACACACGGACACTTCCTCTCCCCTCCCGGAAATGTGCTCTTTTTCGACGAAGAGCCGGCCCGAGAGTTTGGGAGAAGAGCTCTCCGAGAGAGAGAGAGAGTAATTACGTGTCTTCGGAGCATGTGCTTGCTCCGTTCCGGCGAATAAAAGCACTCGGCGAACCCGCGGCTCTGATTTGATTTGAAGCTCCTCTCGCTCGGATTTGGCGCCCCACAGGAAAAAGTGGAAGAAAATGGAAGTAAAAGCTTTTCCTGGCCCTTAGGCTTACCTTGGGCTGACGATGAAAAACGAATTGCGAGTGATGAATGAACTGCGAGTCGTCTTTCGACGCGTGTTTTGGCATTTGCTGCGACGGAGCGAACGTGTTCGAGTGGATCAGACGGTAGCCGGATGTGGCCAGCTGATCGAACGCTTTTTCCAGGTTGCTGTGCTTTAGGAAGAATCTGCAGAAGTTTTAGGGGTTTTTTTTAAGGGGAAAAGAAGGAATTTGGATTTTTTGGAACATTTTTCGAAAATTTTGGGCAAACCGACAGCAGGAAACACTGAAAAAAGTCCCAGACAAGCCTAGAAATCGTCCTCACCACCCCAATTTTTTTTTGAGATGTACTCGGTCTTGTGGCCCGGATATGATGAAAATCAGTGCTAATTCCACGCAAAAATGGGAAATTCGCACTTTTAGCCGGAATTTCTGGGTCGAGTAGATTCCAGAAAAACATTGGGATGCTCAGAAACCGAATTCCCAATCTCCCAAAGTTCCTCCCCTTTGTAAACTCGCTCCATCGCACATTACCTTGACGTATATCGGTCCATTTCGAAATCAGTGCCTCCGCCGTCGCGACACTCATTCAACGAATCGCCAAACACGGCTCGGCACATGATTACTTTTCCGGAAACGACAATTCGAAGAACCTATAATAAGCAGAGAGAGATACGGAGAGACTGGGGGATATTATATTCATTTCTCCCATCCCCTCTTTGAATGGCTACTGAGAGCTGACACACTCAGCCGCTGGTCCCCCCGCCGTATTTATAACCCATAATAGCTGGAAGAGAAAAAGAGAGAAGGCAGCGGAGGAGAAGAGATGTTATGTTTTCTTTCTTGTTTTCGGGGTGTCGGTTTGACGACGGTGGTAGCGGTGGTGGTGGTGAGATGGCTAGATGAATAATTGAATGACGACAACGGGATGAATGATGTGATTTTGTCGTCGTCGTTGTTGTGACTCTGGTAATCAGACAGAAAGAAGAAGGATTACCTTGCGGAACGTGACTTCTGGATTTATCCGACCGGTTGATAAGGCGGCATGACAGGAAATGCTGATTGTGGACGGACAGGCGGCCTCGACGATTGAGATTAGGCCTAGGCGTTTGGCCTGGAAGTTTTTGGGATTTTAGGGTGGAATTTTGGAGCTCCAGGAGCTCCAGGAGCAGTTGGAGGGTTATCAGAAGTCTAGGAAGTTTCGGAATTTTTTCAAAACATTTTTTGAAGCTTCTGGGTCTTCTGAAGCGTGATCAGAAGTCTGGTAGAATCGGTTGGAACGTGATTTAGTCTTGAAAAATTGAAATTTCAATTTTCACCATTCTGATGGAGTTTGGAGCATTTTTGAGCACTTTTCGCTTTCCACCCACCTCTGCTGCCAATCTGGCCCACTGATCGAATGATTCCGACACGATGATACTCATATCCTGTCGCCTTAGCGCCTCCACCAGAATCCTCACAATCTTCTCATCTGAATCCGCCGTCGCCTCGGGATTCAGAGCCAACAGTGAGCCTGGAGCCCGCTGAAGGGTATTCCGAGTCGTCGAGATGGTGGCTCCGTGAGCACAGATGATTTGTGCGAGTTGCTGCTGCTCAAGCATTCTCAAGAAGTGAACCTCTTATCTTTAGATGGACGAATAGACGAAAAAAAAAACACTGCGACGACGAATGGCTAAAGCCTCGCGTCTTCTTTGCGTTTGTGCTCCGGAGCCGCGACGACGTCGGGGGCTCGGCGCCCCGCCCATTTCCTCCGGTTTTGTGTTGTGGAGCCCGTCGTCGTTTTCTCTCGGCTCTTCTCGCCGTCTCTCTGCGTCTTTTCGCTATCGCCTTTGAAGCGTGGCGCAATTTTTTTTTGTTTTGTGGCGTGTTTGGGAGGCGAAAAGTCGAGTGTTTACCGGATAGGACGGGCCGAAAGAAAACGAGAGAGAGACGAGAGGATTCTGAATTTTTCCATGTCTTCTTCCCCATTTTTTTTCTTCCATCAAAAAATTGGGAATGCTGGAAAAATGGGACTGCAAAAGTCAATTTCCTGTGTCTGTTTTTGTGGTGGTGGTGCTAAAAGAAGAAGAACTGGAAAAGGAGATGGAACTTTGTGTGCGGGGAATGATGAATTACGAGCTCTCTTTGATAAATTGCTCTCCGAGCTCTTGGAGCTCTTTGAGCATTTTTGGAAGAGGAGGAGCTTGGTTCTGACAGGTTTTGGCGCGAACTTTTTTGGAACAGAAGGGATTTGTGGGAAGATGGAGAGTGGGGATTGGAAGAGGAATTGGCGGGGATTTTTTTGAAATTTTGGAAGAATGGTGGTATTTGCAGATTTTGTATCAAAGATCGCTGAAAATTGCTGAAAAATTGGGATTTTTTTGAAAAAAAAATTATTTCGAAAATTTTGAAAAATAGGATTTGGAAAAACAGAAAAAAGTGAGAATCAGTTTTTTTTGTTGTAATTTTTGAAAAAAAAGGGAAATTGTGCGTTTTTGCAGATTTTTTTTTGTCAATAAAGTCATAAAATACATTAAAATAATCGTTTTGGAAATCGTTATTTTTCGAGAATCGAATCTCGTAAAAATTGAGGCAATAAAAAGAAATAAAATAAAAATTTATTGGATCTCCCCTTTTTCCACCTCTTCAAAACCGTTAAAACCACCTGAAACTCCCTCATTTTCCCCATATTTTCAGGCGCTCCGACAGGAAGGATTCGATCCCGAGAAGTACGTGTTCTACGCGGCAATGAGCAAAATCAAAGATCAGGACGAAGTGTCGACAGGTGAGATTTTCACGGATTTTTATCGATTTTCTCTAGAATTTACCCTGATTTTCTCATACTAACCCCGTAAATTGTACTTTTCCCCCCGGTTTCCCCCTGGATTTTCGGTGTTTTCGATGACCTTTATCATCCTTATCAATTATCAATTTCTCCTTCGGAACATTGGCTTTTAGTCGAGAATAGTGAAGGCGTCAAGACGGACGAATCGATGTCATCTATGGATCTTCAACCATCAGCCCCAACCGTCACTGACGTCGACGTCGTCGTTGAGGATTCGCAGGATCTGAAGATTGCCGATGAGTCTGATGATCTTGGTGTCGTCGCCGATGAGCCGAAGCCCGAGAATCAGATTCTGGAGACTGAGAATCAGAAGACGGTCAAGAAGGAGGAGCCCGAAGAGGAAGTGCTCCAGGAGCAGCCCAAGATTCTGAAGGTGGAGCCGGTGGAGCCGGCGGAGCATCGTGAAGAAGACGTTGAAGGAGAAGACGAGTTCGAGGAAGTCGCCGAAGAAGAAGTTGTTCCGAAGCCCGTGACACCAGGCAATGACGATATCTTCCTGGACGAGGAGGATCTTCTGGAAGATCCGCTCGACGAGCAGCCACTCGAGAAGCGTCCCGAATCGGTCGACTCGACGGTCCCGACCATCGCTTCCACGGAGACTTCTCGTGCCGGGACCCCAGCCGCCACGTCATCTGGAGTCGTCACTGACGGATTCCTATTTGCCGACGATGCGAAGAAGACGTCGATCTGGATTCGTGGAATGGAGCCGGCGACGAAGGCGTCGAGTGTGAAGGTAGATTATCGCGGCAACTCAAAATTTCGAATTGGCGCTCTTTTCCAAATTTTACCTGTTTTCGAATAACGCGCCAGTTTGAAATTTGCGATTTTTGAGTTGCAACGATAGTATCATCCTCCACTCATCATGTCGCTTCCCCCCTGGGGTTTCCCTTTGCTTTACCCCCAATTTTTCAGCAATTCGTGTGCCAATACGGAAAGGTCGTCCAGGCGAAGATCTTCAACTCGAAACCCATCAACGGCGAGATAAAGAACTGCTTCGCGTTCGTCACGTTCGCCGATTCCGTCGGAATGGAAGCCGCCATGGCCAACCTCCATCGCAAGGAGTACCAGGGACGTGTTCTTCGTTGTGAACGAGTCGCCGAGTCGCAACTGACTGGATCTGCTGAACGGATCGCCAAGGAGAAGAAGGATCAGGAGGATCTGGAGAAGAAGCGGAAGGACGAGGAGGAGGAGGCGAGGAAGCAGCAGGAGCGCAAGAAACGGGCTCAGATTCAGGCTCCCGAGGATCCGAATCCGAAGAAGAAGAATGCGAAGAAACCGGAGCGACAGACGATTCAGGCACCCGAGAAGGAGGTGAAGAAGTCGAGTCGAGCTGTGATTCAGGCGCCAGCCAAAGACGATCGTCGCGAAGAGCATCAGATGCGCAAGGATCGGAAGCCCATCGTCTACAAGTTGTCCCCGGGAGCACCGGCCGTCCTGACCACTGGCGATGATCGTGGAAGAAGTTCGGAACGTGACTCCAGAAGAACCATCGCGGCGCCGTCGTCTCGTCGAGTCATCTCGCCACTTCGAACCTCGTCTTCCAGAAGAGAGCAATCGCTGATCATCTCGGCGCGTGTTGATACCAGGTATCGGTTTTTGAGGATTCTGATGGAGATCAACGATTCACACCTACAGTAACCCCTTGGTCTCGAAATTGGCCTGGGCTGGTCTAGACTGTCCTTAGTTTCAGCGCTTTGAGTGCAGTTTTCGGGCCCCTGAAATCCTCTTTTCCTTTCTTTTTAACCCCATTTAAAATTGTCTACAGTGGTTGCAGAGGCGGCCCAGCGAAGCGATCCGTCGAGAGTTACGTGCCCAACAGCATCACCACTTCGCAACTTCGTCGCAACCCGATCCACGTGCCCGCCAATCGTCAATCGCCACCACCACCACGTGCCTCTTATCAGACACAGCAGTACACGTCGTCTGCTCGTGACGTGAGAGATGCCCGTAACGTTCGTGACACCCGAGGACGTCCCACCGAAGAGTATCGTTCCGCTGGAGCTTCTGGAGATCATCGTGGACACGGCAACTACCATCGTGACGCCCCGCTGCCCCCGCAACATCGTCACTCTTCGTCGTCTTCGACTGCTCCGTCGAGAGGAGACTCACGTCAGGAGCCCCGTCGTGGACGTGGAGAGGACCCGAGAAACCAGGAGCCGACGCCACGTGAACGTGAAATGCTCGAGATGCTCCGTCGCAAGGAAGAAGAACATCGCCTCCGGGAGGAGAAGCTCGAGATGCAAAAGGAACGGGAGAAGATGAAGTTCGAGGCGGAGAAGCTCGAAAGAGCCAAACTCGAGTTGGAGCTCACGAAACAGAAGTTGGCACTGCAAGCCGCACTTCTCACCGAGAGAGGAGACTCGAGAGCCCCGACTTCCTCTTCTGGAGGTGGATCTTCCGGATCTTCTTCGAGACGTCGTCAGGCGGATCACTTCTCGCCGCCGTCATCTGCGAGAAACCCGAAGGTTCATACGGAGGATCGTAGACGTTCTGGAGGATCTGGTGAGTCTTTTTGAAGTTATCATCGTCTTTTCTAACTTTCTCTTTTTCAGGCCGCACTACCTCTTCGATTCCATCTGCTCGTCATGTCGCCGTCGCCTACGGAATCCAATCTTCTGGAAACTCTGCCTCAATCGGAGGATCGTCTTCTTCGCGTGGCGCCTCCACCAACCTCTACGCATCCACCAACAACAGCACCACCAAGGACTATCCGTACCGTTCCGGAGGACCATCCGCCACTTCTTCGTCCTTCGACACGCCCACCACCATCGGAGGCTATCAGAACTATTCCTCTGGAGGATACAGTACCAGTGGTGAGTCTGGTGGCTTCTGAATCTCTCAATTTCGTTCAAGTCTTTCCAGGATACCAACAACAAGTGTGGTCCGGCTACGACTCCACCGGCCACGTGGCTTCTGGAACCAACTGGACCGGCACCGCTTCGGCATCATCTTCGGCGACCACGGTCACCAGTCAGTGGCCACAACAACAACAACAATACTCGTCTTCTGCTTCTGGAGCCACGTCTTCTTCTGCTCGCCACCACCATCGTGACTATAATAACTATTCTGGTGGCCGCAACAATTACTAGATTCTCTCCGCCCTCCACACTATTTTATCACTATCATCTCTCTCTTTGTCTCTCCCCAAAAAATCTCGACTCCTTCCATTTCTTCCCCCCCGCCTGGCTTCTTCTGTTTCCCCTTTTCCGCTTATCTTTTTGTTAATAATCTCTGTGCTGATTCTAGTGTTTTTTCGCTTTTGTACCCGCCTGAAACAACTCTCCTGGAACTCTAATCAATCCGTGCCGAAAATCGCAAAATGTCATTTTATTGTTTGTTTTCTTTTGAAAAGCACACAAAAACGGATAAATCGGATAAATAAGGACAAAAAAAAGACTAGATTTTTGGAAATTTAACAAATTTAATGGAATTTTTCTCTTTCGTTTCTTTCGTAAAAGTTATCAGTTGTTATCAATCTTCGTTCTCATCAGAATCATAAACGACACTGACCACCAACGACTCCATGGCCCTTCCCAGATCATCGCAAGCGTTCATCAAATTCTGCATCTGACCCACACTGCTGCCACGTGGCTCATCTGAATCCTCTTGATTCTGCTGTTCCTGAGCCATCGGATTCGCAATGATTCCAGAGCCATGGAAAGATCCGGAACGACGACCAAGGGATTGGGCCCTTTCGGGGGACCATGGGTCAGGGGCTCCGCGGAGCAGTTGGGATTGTGTCGTTTGGGAGGGAGTTGCGGCTTTTTGCTGGAAAAGGGAGGGATACGGTAGGTGAGGGTGGTTGCGGACTTGCGGGAGGTACAGTAACCCCGAAATTTTGAAAAATTGATGTTTTGGTGATTTTTGGGTTACTGTAACTCGGAAAGAAAGCGATTTTCGACAATCAGAGTGTTTGCGGATAGTTGGAGGTACAGTAATCCCACAAAATCAATTTTTATTCAAATTTTATAATTTTGGGATACTGTAGCTTGGAAAGTATGCAATCGGCCAAAATTGGAGTGATTGTGGAGTTGGGGAGGTACAGTAACACGGAAATCTAGGAAACTTGGGTTTTTAGGGGAATTTTGGGATACTGTAGCTTGGAAGAATACGCAATCGTTCAAAACTGAGGTGATTACGGACTTGGGGAGGTACAGTAGCCCGGAAAAACTGAAAATGGGGGAGTCAGGGTTACTGTAGCTTGAAAGTACGCAATCATCAAGAATCGGAGTGTTTGCGGACATTTTGAAGTACAGTAACCTTGCTGAGTTTCTCAAAATTGAAATTTCCTGATTTTTGGGCTAACAAGGTTACTGTACCTCCGCAACTTCACGATTCTGCTTCAGTCTTGTGCTTGCGGACTTTCTAAGCTACAGTAATCCTGTCATTTTTCGGGTTACTGTAGTCTTGAAAAGACGCAATTTCTTACCGCATCGATGACTTTCTTCAATCGCTGCAACTGCATCTCCAATTGCTCATTCTGCTGTTCGAGTATCCGACTTCTGTGCTCTAATCGCTGTTTGTGAAGACGAAGTGCTTTTGCTTCGTCCATTACCTGGAATCAATCGGTAATCAATCAATAACTGATAATCACTGATAAGACTCACATCATTCTGACTCTGGGTGCTTTTCAGCGAAACGACACTCCGGCCATTCCGCAGGGGAAGGGTCCCGCCACGACTTTCGCTTCGGCGGTCTTGGATGCGTTTTGAGGATCTGGAATGATAACATTGATAAGTAATAAGAAGATTGATAAGAAATTTGATGAATGATAAAAATATTGATAAGGAAAAAAGAAGGAAAATTCACAAAAAAAAAATTTTTTTTCAAGTTTGAACATTTTTTTTTAATCATTTTGATTTGTTTTATCACTTTATCAATGATCAAAAATTACAAAAAAAAAACTTGAATTTTTGAAAGAAAATTTTTTTTCAAAATTTTCAAAAAAAAATTTTTTTTTTCAAAATTTTTTTTCGAATTTTTGCTTATCACCACTTTTTTTCTTATCAATGATAAATTATCACTAACCTATCAATCTCCATAGTACTAGCAGCGCCTCGTTTCCATTCCAATTCCTTCCTCAATTGCTTATTTTCCACTTGCAAGCGATGCAACATTTGGTCCATTTCATCTCTTTGGAGTTGTTCGACCTGGAAGGTGATAAGGTGGTAAACACTGATAAGCAATTTGGGAATCATTATCACTAGGTCCTAATCAGTAAAAATTACCATATGCCTCTTGCACTTGCACTCTTCACATTTCAAATACCTCTCCGTCGGATCATCATTATCACTATCACTAGTGATATCACTGATAAGCTTTCTAGGAGTCTTTAGAATCTTGAAAATACTACACATTTGTGTGCGTGTTTGACAATGTGAAAACGGGCCGCAAACAGTTTTTCGCGTCTCTCTCTGCGTCTCTCACCTTTGCACACTCTCTCGCCTTCTCATTTCTGAGAAAGTTAGAGATAAGGCGCAGGTGAGAGACGCAGAGAAAGAGAACTGTCGAGGGATATCTTGACAGGTGGAATGGGAAAATGGAATTTCGGGGTGATGAATTGGAAGTGAAATGGAGTGATTTATGGGGGAATTCTTGTTTGGTGAACTTTGAAACGTTCTAGGAAATGAGATTTTTGATCAATTTCGACTGATAAAATGTGCAATCGATAGGAAATTTATTGCTCTACAAGTTTTCTGTTGACAACTTTTCTCTATCTCTAATCGTTATCAAGTTATCACTTGATTTCTGAATGTCACTTTTAAAGAGAGAGACTAGAAAATAGGCTTTCGAAATTGACTGATAACTTGATAAGGAGCAGAGATAGCGAAAAGTTGTGAACTGATAAAATACTCAGCTGATAATTTGCTATCGATTGCACTCCTCATCAGTCCATTTCGAATTATTTTGACCCAGTTTCCATCATTTTTACCTGATTGATAATCTGCAGCGGGCTCTGCACGGGTTCCATGTGCTCTCCAGTGGCTCCGCCGTGTTGAGAGCTCAGTTTGGCAAGGTGGGACGTCATCTGAGCAGTGTCGGAATTCAGCTGCTCTGTGGCCAAGTTGGTGACTTTGGCCGGAGGACAGGTGAGAGGGATTCCTTCTTCAGCGACCTGAAAATAGAGAACTTCAAATTTGCAGGTAGAAATTGAAGCCTGAAAGCCTGAAAAGCCTGAAGCCTAAAGTCTGAAGACTATAAACTTGAAACTTGAAGCCTAGAAGCCTGAAGCCCAAACTCACATCAATCGGCAAATAGGCCAACTGCCTCCTGCTTGACTTCAACTTGTTCTTCAACATCTTCGCAAAGTCCCTTGCGTCATCAGAAGACGTCGTTTTTCCAGAATATTCTTGCATCGGATGCTTCAGCTTATGCCTTTTTGCAGTTCTTTGACTGAAGAAACAGTTTTGGCACAGGTCCAAGTTGAAGCAGGAAAGGCATCGGTAGCGGAGACCGACAATTGGGAACATCTTGCAGACGTTGCATTTGGACTGGAAAGAGTGATAAGCGGTGATAAGAAGTGATAAGGGGCCTTACCGCGTGTTTGGTGTTTTCTGAAGCGACTAGACGATGCATTACTGCTAGCCAGACGATTGATTGGGGTTCCTGCAAATTGTTCATTTTTGAACGATTTTTTTTGGGATTTCAAAAATTTTTTCAAGAATTTTGATCAACTACAAAATTGATTATGACACCTTTTTCTACCTGAAAAAATTTATTTAAATGTCAAAAAATTCATCTTTAGGGTTTTCAATCAAGTCAAAAATTTCTCATTTTCAATTTTTAGCATTTTTTTTCAACGATTTTTTTCATTATTTCAAAAAGAGTTTCAGTAATTTTTATCAACTACAAACATGTTTTTGACACATTTTTCTAGCTGGAAAAATTTATTTCAAACTGGAAAAAATAATTTTGATGATTTTTTATCAAATCAAAAATTGTTGATTTTTGTCTTTTTAGCAGATTTTTGGACCATGTTTTCGTTATTTCAAAATTGTTTTCAGACATTTTGATCAATTACAAAATTGATTATTACACCTTTTTCTATCTAGAAAATTTATTCAAAAGTCTCACCTTCTTAACCCAATCAATAAACGCTCCTTCTGATATAGTTGGCGCTAATCGTACAGTTTCAAAGCACGATCGCACCGATGGCTCCACATTGGTACCTCCAAACGCCGCGGATTCGCCAACGAGTCGAGGGATCTGATAAGGAAGGTGATATTGTCAGTTCAAAAATCGGTGCAGTAATCGGCGTGTTCAAAAAGGCCGGGGGTCTAACTATCGCCTCGGTCACGTTCCAACTATTTTCAGAGTTTCAGTGAAAATAGTTGGAACGTGACCGAGGCGAAAGTTAGACCCCCGGCCTTTTTGAACACGCCGATTACTGCACCGATTTTTGAACTGACAATAAGTGATATCACTGAGGATCACTTACGTGGATAAGATCATAAAGCAACAGTGCGACCTGTTTTTGGGTGGCATGGCCGTCTTGGGAGACGAGTTTGAAGAGGTATTTGTATTTTTCTTCGAGCGGAATGTTCGAGAAGACGATGAGGGCGATTTTGAAGGAAAGGACACGCATTATGCCGTCACGGGATCTGGAAAAGGGATTCAGATGAGCAGGAGGATTCAGAAGACGTGGGGACGGGGCTTGGATTCAGGATTCAGAAAACAAGATTCAGAAACCAGAAGACCAGAAGCACTTGAATTTCAAGATTGGTCAGATTTTGGAGATTCTGAGATTCTGGAGATTCTGAAGATTCTGAATCTTTAGGATTCTGAAGGCTTTCGGGATTCTGAAGACCTAACATTCTGAGCCCTAAGCTTCTAAAGCTCTGGTGACCTGGAATCCGATAAAGTGAGAAAGTTAGGTCACCACTGAAAATTCATGCAAAACGATGGTTTTCAGGCGAAAAATCGGATTTTTTTGGGGATTCAGAATTTAGGATTCAGATGCCAGAACACCAGAAACCCTTGAACTTCAGATTCTGAAGTTCTGGAGATTCTGAAGGCTTTTGGGATTCTGGAAACCTGAAATTCTGGTGGTCTAGGATCCGACCAACTCAGAAAGTTAGGCCAACACTGTTCAAAAGCTCCAAAACTTTCGGTTTTCATCAATTTTTGGAAAGGGGACTAGTTTTTACACTTTATGGCCTAGAATCTGAAAGTTAGGCCACCAATGAAATTTCATGAAAAAACCATGGTTTTCAGGCGAAAAATCTGATTTTTTGGGTATTCAGACGACAAGATTCATATTTCACAATTCAGAATTCAAAAGCCAACTCACTGATCAAAAAGATTCAACAAGAAGTTGATGCACACATCCACTGCCAACGAGACACTCTGAACCTGCTGCGGATGCTTTGCATGAAGTGCCTCGAACATCGGAAGCAATGCACACACCATGCCTTCCAGTCCTGGACATTCCTCGGCTGACAGACCCTTTAGACGGACGAACGCCTTCTCCAGAAGCGGAAGATCGACGAGATCGAGACAAAGACGCTTCTGAAGGGCTCGCAGCTTCATGGCGGTACGGTAGGCGATGAATTTGACACGATTGAATTGGGACAGCTCTTTGAGGATCTCGACCCAGACTGGATGTTCCCATTGTGTTTTTTCCGTGGTTTGTCTGAAAAAAGAAAAAAATTATGGATGGAAGAAGTCTGGACCAGGCCGAAATAGGCCCAGAATCAGGTCTGATGAGAGGAACCTTGGGAAAGTTTAGCTTGACAATATCCGTTCTAGAAAAATGTTCTGAACTTTTGAATAAATTTTTTCAGATTGATGAGAGTCTCAAAAACAATTCGTCAGTTGATCAAAAATGCTGAAAAATTATTTGAAGGTACGAAAAAAATCGGTGAAAAGTTGCTAAAAAAATGAAAAATCAGCATTTTTTGACTTGATCGAAAAACGTCCAGATAATTTTTTTCCACTTTGAAATAATTTTTTTCAGATTTATAAAGGTGTCAAAAACAATTTTTTAGTTAATCAAAATGTCTGAAAAATTTTTTGAAGATGCGAAAAAAATCGTTGAAAAGTTGCTAAAAAAATGAAAAATCAAAATTTTTCGATCTGGAAGATTTCATGTCAATAAATTTCAATTTGATAAAAATCCTTCAAAACTAATTTTTTCAACTTGATAATAAATTTTTTCTGTTAGACAAAAGTATCAAAAACAATTCTTTAGTTGATCAAAACTTTTGAAAAAATTTTTAAGGTGCGAAAAAAATCGTCGAAAAATGATCTGACGGGTTTTATGTCCACAAAGTTCAACTTGATAAAAACCTTTCTAGAAAATTTTTTTTAATTTTCAAATAAATTTTTTCAAACTTTTGAAAGTCTCAAAAACAATTCTTTAGTTGATCAAAAGTATTTAAAAAAATTTTTAAGGTGCGAAAAAAATCGTTGAAAATTGATGGAAATTGATGAAAATCGAGGCTTGAAGATGACCTAGATTAGGCCAATTTACGCTGGTAAAAGGTACAACTCACTCAATATAATACGGCAACAAGTTCGACTTGCTAATAGCTCTTTGCCATGGCAAAGTGACACTTTGATTCAAGAAATGCTCGGAAGTGGGTCCAAAGTCCGATGCGGCATTCCGCACAGCCGCTTGCCTGATCCGAATCGCCCGTTTCAGCGTCGAATATCTCTTGTTCACATGCTCAATCTGTCCTCTCGCGTGCTCATCCAATTTCAGATCTTCTGCCAGAAGACGTGCCGCTGCGTCATTGACGTCATCAACGAAAAGCCGAACTTCATCGATTCGCCGGGCGATTTGATCAGTCTCCTCCCTTGCTATCTTGAGATCTTCCAGATGGATCTTCTCCACCGCCTTCATCGTTTCGATTTCATTCTCCGAAGAGGTCAAGTGAAGTTGGCACTCTGCCAAGTTTCGTTCGAGCTCTTGGAGGCGTTGCATGGCGTGCTGGACGAGTTTGTCCCATGATTCCACTTCGACGCCGAGCTCTGCCCAGTTCTTCTTGAGACGCTCGCAATTGGCATTGATTTCAAGACCACGACGACGTTGTTCCAAATCGGCGAGTTCTAGAAAAAGGAGGGCTTATTGTTAGGTCAAAATGGGCTAGAAGACTGAAGCCCAAAAGCCTAAAAAAGCCCAAACGCCTAGGAAGCCTATAAAGCCCAGAAGCCCAGATTCCTCGCCTTTATCCTAAACAGACAGAAAAAAGAGCTTTTTTTCTATAAAAATCCCCCAAAAATGTGATTTTTTGCCTGAAAATCACCGTTTTTCGTGATTTTTCAGTGCTGATCGGATTCTAGGCCATCAAGTGTGAAAACAAGCCCCCCTATCTCAAACGGAAGGGATTCGGAAGTTTTAGGATTTAGGATTTTGAATTCTTGAATTCAGAATCCTGAAAAGGGATTTTTCTAGAAAAATCCCCCAAAAATGTGACTTTTCACCTGAAAATCAGTGTTTTTCGCTAGTTTTCAGTGGTGGCCTAACTTTCTCACATTGTCGGATCCTAGGTCACCAAGTGTAAAAGCTAGTCCCCTTCTAAAAGGAAAACTGCAATCTTTGATGCTTTTGAACATTGGTGGCCTAACTTTCTCACTTTGTCGGATCCTAGGCCACCAGAATCCTTGAATCTTGACTTCTAGATCCGAACATTTCAGTGATGGCCTAACTTTTCGGATCCTAGGCCATCAAGTGTGAAAGCTAGGCCACCTTCCAAAAGAAAAACGGAAAGTTTTGAAGCTTTTCAACTATGATGGCCTAACTTTCTAACTTTGTCGGATTCTAGGCCATCAAAACTCCAGAAGCTCACCTCGAATAGCAGCTTCCATCAGAAAATGTATCAAATGTTCGTTTCTTTGAATTTGAGCCTTGGCCCAGTGTTACACTACCCTGTTCCCATCCACCCCACATTCCCATGCCCATCAACTCACCCTCCTGCTCCTCATAATCATCATCCAAGACCTGCGGCGTGTGCAATTTCGGCCTCAAATCGTGTTGCATCAGGAACGAATGTGCCTCTGCTACCGTACTCTTGTACAGATTCGTCTTTGTCTCCATTTCTCTCTGCAGATTCTTGATAAATGCGGATTGTTGCATGACGGCTGAAAGAGATCCTCCGATCGGTTGTTCTTCCACGATCTTTTTCTTTCGGGACTCGATCCAGGAGAGGAGGTCGGCAAGACCATCGGACAGCTTCTCCCATTCTTGCTCGGCTTTTTCGAGGCGTTCTCTGGAAATATTGGAAGGGTGATTAGAATTGATATAGCTTGAAGAGTAGGCCAGCCTGAAGCCCAAATGGGATGGAATTGATTTGAAGCTTATAGGCTCGATTAAGGCCTATTTGGGCTTGATTTTAGGCCTAGTTAGGCTTGATTAAAGCCTTGATCTAATTGGGCCCATCTAGACTTCATTTGGGCCAATCTAGGCTTTATTTGGGCCTGTTCATGGAGGCTGGAAGCCTGGAAGCCTAAAAGCCTACAAGCTTACAAGCCTCAAGCTTCAGGCCTCAAGCCTCTAGGATCGGACCAGAACGGCCCGAATCCGGCCCAAACTGGCTCAAAGCCATCCTTCCCCTTTCCACTCACCCAATCTCATTAGTCGTCTTCCTCACCGCCATCCACCTCCTCGTCGTCTCGACCACTCTCCTCTGCAATTCGGCTTTCTCACTCCCCGAATCCAACCCTTCCACCAGCATCTTTCCCATACTCTCCACACTCTTCATCACATCTTCATGAGCATTCAACTCGGCATTCAACGTCTTATACTCCAATGTCCAATGTTTCCGTCGTGACGTGTCTTTGATGGCTTGAATGTTCGACGTCTCCTTGGCGAGTTTTCCGCAAGAATCCTCTTGTCGATTGAGCCACAACTCGAACTCAGCAAGGGCTGAATGGAAGTCCCGACGAGATCTCAGGGAAGCTTCGAGAACCGCCCTTCGGATCCGGATATTGTCATTGAACTTGGTCCAACTCATATTCAACCGGGAGAGCAAATGGGACAAGTTGTGAGCTTCATCCTTGGTGTATGTATCCAGGATCTTGTTCGCCTGCCCGTTGATCTCTTGCATCTTCTCCTTCCTCTCTTCCAACTGCTCCACGACCCTCTCCAACACTGCCAACTCGTTCCGAACCGCTTCTTCCGTGCATTCCTCGACTCGTTTCTCTCCGATCACATCCGTTGCACTCTTCAGCCATAGCTCCATTTCGTTGCGGGAGGACTCGTTTTGACGGGCGAGATCGGAGATTTGGTTGAGGATTAGGCAGCGTTTTTCGCACGATTCGATTGTTCGACGCATTTCGGTTAGCTGGAAAATGGGGAAGATTGAAGCCTGAAGCCTAGAAGCCTGAAAGCCTAGAAGCCTAGACATAATGGGGCCTGAAGCCTGAAGCCTGGAAACCTGGAAGCCTAGAAGCCTAGAAGCCTAGAAGCCTAGAAGCCTAGAAGCCTAGAAGCCTAGAAGCCTGGAAGCCTGGAAGCCTGGAAGCCTGAAGCCTAGACATCATGAGGCCTGAAGGTTGAGAGCTTGAAACCTGAAGCCTAGAAGCCTATAAGCCTAGAAGCCTGAAGCCTAGAAGCCTAGACGCCTAGACGCCTAGAAGCCTAGAAGCTTGAAGCCTGAAGCCTGAAGCCTGAAGCTCAAACGCCTATCAGCCCAAAAGCCCGAAAGCCCAGAAGCCCTAAAGCCTCTAAGCTTCAAGCCTCAAGCCCATAGACCCAGAAGCCCAGAAGCCCAGAAGCCCAGAAGCCTATAAGGCTCAAAGCTTCAAGCTTCAAGCCTCAGGCCCATAGAAGCCTAAAAGCCTACAAGCCCAAATCCCAGAACCCCATATTCCTAGACCCTTATCACCTTATCAGTCTATCCCCC